>MU616626.1:0-76239 GCA_025201705.1 Dissophora ornata
TTACTGAACATCCAAAACGTTGTCCCGCGCGTATTCCCGCCGAGGACCCCCGCTGTGCGGCAACCCTCTCGGAAAAATGGTATCCATTTGGAGTAACGCAATGTTCTTTGGGTTACTCCCACTCATGCCCCGCTTCTTCCTTTTATACCGAAGTCGTCTTGTGATTGAGACACCCCCCCAGGGTCGGTGTGCAGATGAAGTATTATCCAGATCGCAATATGCAACATTAACACAGTCTGGGTTCGTGAGGTTGGTTCAACGCGTAGCCATGACGCATGCATCATCTCCCATTACCTTCCAGACGTCGAGGACTCGGAATGAGGGATAGGCTTGGGAGTAGCGGCGCGTGGCTTGTCCCTTGGTTTCTCAGTGCCCTATTTTTTGTTCCCAAGGGAAAAAAATATTCATACATTAGGTCGAATAAGGGTATCCATCCCATCCCGGTGTCTGTCTATTCACATGTTATCCCAGAAACAAGTGTCGGTGGGGAGGAGAAGGGGGGGCCTACAAAGGTGCGCCGCCCCCCGTTCACTAAAGAGAACAATGCATCCCGTACTCAACACATTGAAACCGTAATGTACACCAAAAAAACACAAACAACAAAACAACAGGGGAGTAGAATGATGATCCTCCCGGAATAAACAAAATACTCACGCTGAGCTGGTAAACGCCAACAGCGAACCTCTTCATGATTTCGCGAGCCTCATCCGAGTGTCCGACATCCTCAAAGGCCTCAGTTGCATCGCGGCCCGCTTCTTCCAGCAAGACCTCCTCTCCACCAGGGTGCTATAATCATTTTAAAGCAAGAGTACAATGAATTATTGTTAATAGCCTGACAATCTGAAAAAGGAAAAAAAAAAAAAATTCGGGTCGGCTTTTTTGAACGCTTGACGGTTTGCGTAATTGGCAGCCGAGGTGTGCTGATCGCTATAGCTTTTAAGGAGGAATGTGCTGTCCTCCCCAACTGTCGAATGCACCCGAGGCGACTGATGAGGAGACGAGATGTTGGTCCGAACAACACGGGCCATCTTCTGCCGAAAACAGACTCCAAGCCGAAGGAAAAAAATAAAATTCTCGGAGACCGAGGTCCAGAAAGGAAAAAAAATACACCAAAGTTCTATACTGGTTCGCTTTGCACACATGCCTCATCGACAAATTCACTAATGTCATAGACCTTGCCGTGGATGGCGAGGAATAAGCTATGCTTGGTGTTGTGCACGGCCAAGTCGGTGGTGGTGTAAATCTTGGTGGCCATTTTTAGGATTGGAAAAGGACTGTGTGAAGGAAGGAGGAGGAGGTGCGTGGGACAAGAGTATTAGGTGTGGATGAAGAAGAAGGAAAAAAAGAATTGAAGTCAAGTCTGCGTTTTTTTTTTATTTTTATGGAAATCCAAATGTGAGCTGCTGAGCATTGTGGCGAATCACAACGCATCATCCTTGTGTGTCGTAGACAATCCATGCGACCGTTGCTGTGCCCATAACCAAAGGGCAGACAAGTGAAGTGCATGAATGACCAAGTTTGACCGCACGCATGTACAGCCAGCAAAGAAAAAGATAGTGCTGTTTATGCGATAAAAGTCCTCCGATGGGCCATTCGACAACAGGGGACCTGGTGCCTGACGCGTCAACCCTGAGTGTCCTAGACTACTCTAGACGCTCTGTCAAAGTTGGAGTCTGCTGTATGCGACGTATGCAACGCACGTCTCAAACATTGCAGAATGGGATGTTCCAAGCTGTCCAGATCCATTTTTTGTCATGCGCCCACAAACAGCTGGATGATGTGTCACAAGGGCACCTTTGCAGCTATCCTCTCGTATTCTCTCTCTTAATAAAAGTGGACACGAGAGTATCTCCATTTACGACACACACACTTTGCGGATTTGAGTCCTCGAAACTTGGACCGCAGATGGGGTTGCGGCTACAGATCCAGTGCAATGGGTAAGGTTGAAAAGGTGTGGACCCGGTGAGTGACTTTTAAAAGACGTGCAGGGGTCGATAACGTTTCGCGCCATCTATTTCTACACAAAGAGTACACGCAAAATGAAAAGAGACGGGGGTGTAAGAAGAAAAAAAAAAAGGGGGGGGGGGACGGCAACCTCAGTTCCGGGTTAAAGGATGTCGAGAACATCAAGTGGCGGAGACCATGGTAATCGTAGAACCCTGCTTGCAGCTTGAAAAGCCTTGGGGGCCAGCGTGCTCATGGACCAAGTTGTTATAGCGTGTTTTGTGGGGCAGGAGGAGGAGGAGGAGAAAACCACCTTGCACATGACGTCTCTCACCAGGAAAAAAAGCATTCAACTCATTCCTATCACATTCTCCTACATTTCTCCGTGGCACAATGTGGTCAGACCCGTGCAAGTAGGGGCAAGAAGGGGGTGATCACACCAATAACATATGAGGAGTATGTTTGCATCGTGCACGTCCTTTGAGCGTGTACATGAACAGTACAATAACTGGGCGAAGCGGGGGAATACGAAAAGGATGCTGATGGTCACACATAGTCGTCGAGAGAGGTGGAAAAGAACCATGCGGCAGCTTGGAAGCTTGGAATGCATCCAGTCTCTCGGCTTGATAGAGCTTGTCTCGGCTGCAGATCTGATGTGCAGCGCAGATCGACCGTTGAGTGACAACGTGGCGAGATCTGGGCTGCAAAACCTTAACAAGGATAGGATGGCAGCGATGCAGACAAGAGAAAGGGACCCAGGCATGTGGGCAAGCAGCAGACGGGCTGTTTCGATGGGGCAAACACGTCGGACCGGTGTACAAGCCGACAAGGTGATTCGATTGCTCTCCAGGCCCGCGGCAGAGTAGCCCCGTCTTTCAGACGAGAGCTCAATTTCGAGGGATATTTATTCCCTTGGAGCCTTTTGGACCATGGTTCATGGCTCAGTTCTGCAGGTAGAAGAGCCAAGCTATGTCCGATCGGACAAAGATTCTCTTTTGCTCTTTCTTCAGCTGATATCATATGCATTCGTGGCAATAATAACGTGTTCAATGAGACGAAACACCAAAAAAAAAAAAAAAGAGTCTAGTACAATACACGTGTGGCCTGCGGTCAAATAACCCGACAAGTGTGTCTTGCAGCGCGTGCCAGCGAGGATACCATACTTTGCTTATTCCCATTAACCATCGATTCATCAACATTCGATCCTACCATTGCCCTCATTCCGTCCAATTCTCTCACGTCCAATGGCTGCGTAAGCGCACGAACCACTCTTACTCACTCACTCACTCACACACACACACACTCTCTCTCTCTCTCTTTCTCTCTCTCTCGCACTCGCTTCGACACACCCCTGCGACGCACAGCACAACAATCAGAGTGATCGTTTCACATTCAATTGTAATGCGCAGTTGATGGACACCACACATATGCTCATCATCCATTTGCCACCATCTCACATGTCCTTCATGCTCTCAAGACATTGCCTCGCTCATCCCAATTCCAATTCCAATTCCACACTCATCACTTGAATACTTGAATCACCCTCCCCAACACTCATTGCTTTATAAATAGTTCCCGGCTGGTCAAAGCACCGTGCTCACAAAATCAAACCCTCTTCATTTCATCGCGTGGAATAGTTGCGAGCAACTGACATTCCCGCGGTATCCCTGCCGGCAGCCACTCCTTGTCAGCTGCTTATAAACAAACCCCACAACGGCAGCCCTAGCCCCAGAGGAGGACCTGCCGATGGCCAGCGATGGCCACACGCAAGCACCTCAATCCGGGACCAGAAACAGCGTCAACAGTCAAGGAGCGCACTCTCATCTGTAAGGGAAAGCATAAATAGATCAACCCAATAGGAGTGTCAAAAGTCAGCGAGTGAGAAACAGAGCCATACGGCTATCCAATGATGGATTGAGCGAATGGTTCTTTTCTTTGCACACTGTATTTATCCTAACATTGGAATTCGATCGATCCCATTGAGAGCGTTCACCCTTTGCACCTCCAACTAACCCGCACCCAACCATCCATTCTCTCACCTTGTCCTTGGCTTTTCTTTCCTTCCTTATTTTTGACTTTGAGGAACAAAGGCTGTCCTCTGCCCATGTAGACAACCGCCCCATTGTCAACCCCGATCCCATGTCCTCCACGACTCTTCTGCCCCAACAGCCAGGTCAGAAAACCACCCAGCGACCCAAAAAAGAACGAGAACCTCCATCACCATCCAAAACAACATCAACAGTGACAACCACCGCCGCCACAACTCCCTCCGCCTTGACACCCTCAGCTGCAATCGAATCCACATCCATTCCAACGTCAGGTCGAAACTCACGGATATTTCGGAAACGAAATAAGAACAGAGGACGCAGCAGTGATGACAATAATCACAGCAGCGGGGACTCAACATGCACCGCGTCTACATTGCAATCAACCTTAATACCAGCCCCTTCACGTTCTTCCGCGCCAACATCCGCCAACTATCGCACCCACAGGCATCACTTGTCACTCCTGCCAACGGAGGACAGCGACAACGACAATCTTTCGACTATCTCACAGTCATCCTCAGGTCCTTATTCCTCCTCGACTAGTACAGCCCCCATTCGTCGGGGGAGAGTCTTCAAGGTGTTCAAAAAACCTACAGGGGAGGAACAACGTCAGCCACCCCGTTCGTTCTCCCCAAGGCCGCCCAGTATCACTTCTCAACTAGATTCGACACATTCTTCGCGCTCTTCATCCCCAGCACCATCCCGATCTTCATCTCCGCGTCGTCACGGCCGCGACTGTACACCACCTCGCAGGAGCTTTGCCAGTGTGGATACAAAGCCGATCATGACATCGGAGGCGGAGCAATTGACAAACCCACCAACCTCAACAGATCACCCGCCAGCAGAGTTATCAACATACATGACTGCGCCATCAATGTCGAAATCAAGAAGGCAGCGAAATAGGGATAAGAAGCGGCGGGCCGCCAAACACATCAGCTGCGAGGAACACATCAGCGGCGAGGAACACACCAGCTGCGAGGAACACACCAGCTGCGAGGAGGACGCGCCAGTGACGCCTGCAGGAGAGTCGCAGGAATTGGGGATGGACAAGCGTGGCGATCCGATTTCTTCCACACCACAAGTGTTTACTACGAACAGTCGCACCAGGAATGACTCCTCCTACTCGCCATATGACTCCTCGCGCGCATCCTCGCCACCAAAAATGACTAATGGTGTGCAGAGTAACATCGACAGTCGAATGTGGAGTCGTCCTTCATCCCAAAAGAGGGATTCTGATCATCCACTAGAACCAAAAGGAGAGAGAGCGGATGAAGTCTCGACGACACTGCTGCCACTCTCGTCACCTCCGCGGACAAGGATAGAAGCAGAAGTAGTAGCGGAGACTGAGCTCCAGCATAGCCCTCTGTCAAAGAATCTTCAGAGTGGAAGGTTTCGACTGCGTGGCATGTCTTTGTCTTTTACGAAAGCGGATCGAATGAATGTAATATCAGCGTTATCTGAAGACTTTTCAGCAGACACTATCAACGCTGCAGCATTGACAGCTGTGATAAAGGCGTCCCCGGAGAGGATTCGACCCTCTCTGGCATCTGTCGTTTCATTCACGGAGCTTCCAGGCACGCCAACAGACCCACAAACAGGAGATCCAGAGCTGCCCATAACTCCTCCACCCTCAGCCACGTTGGGACCCCTTCAAAGTCAACTAGCGGAGCGTTCGATTGCGGCACAGGCTGATTCAAAGCAGTCTTCGGGGTCGTCGTCACCTCAGCAGCAGCAGCAGACAGCTTTTACGAATGGCAATCAGCCTAGACTCACGCCAGACATGTCGCCAGAGTTGAATCCAACAGCAAAAGACGGGAGGCGACCGTTTAGTCTCGCGGGGCGATCTCTGTCATCCTCACCAATGCATTTGCCTCTTCCTCTGCCTCAGTCCGTCCCATTGGCGTTGCTTAGCCAGCCATTCGTGGCTGAGGCTACTTCTGTGCAAGCTGAGCCGAAATCAATACCTCTGCCTCTTCCACCACCACCACCACCTTTAACGCCAGCTGCAGGGACATCAGCCTCACCAGTTAGCAACGGTGGTATTCCTCCACCTCCGCCTCCGCCTCCACCTCCACCTCCACCTCCACCTCCACCACCAAAGCACGCCCACAGCACACGTGCACCGCTTCAGATCTCGACATTTCAAATGGCTCCGGATCCATCCCAACATGATCACCTCCCTCCAACTTCCGCACCTCTGACTCCAAACCGCAGTATCGTAGCAAGACATGTATTGCGTTGGGACGCACTTTCACATGGGGATATATCGCAAACGGTGTTTGACACTGACCACCATCACCATCATAATCACCATCATAATCACCATCATAATCACCATCATAATCACCAACACCAGCACCATCATCACCAGCATTCTCATATTCGTCAACAACCGGAGAGTGCCTATGGACCGGATGATCTATCTACTACACCGGGGACTTACACACCGTTGCCGTTGGCAGATCGTTTTCAGGATGCTGCTACGGCGGGCGATCAAAGTGCTTCTGCTGGAATGGCAAATTTGCCATTAGATGGTCCAGCGGTCAACGCTGCGATAAAGAGCGAGGCACTGGATGAGATTTCAGATAGGGACAACGATCTGACTGGCAAGAACCCCCGAGACATGGGTGCTCAATCTGAGGCGTCTACCGAAAAGGCGGCTGAGGCTCCAACTCAGCTTCTTCTTGGCGCGGCAGAAACTATACCAGCTGGACAGCCCGAGGGACCACCTGAAGATATACCAGGCCCACGGGAGGGCATGTTCACTGGAACAGCAACACCGTCGGAGCTAGTTATGGAAACTGAATCAGGGCCCGTTGTTTCCCCACTCACCATTGAGATGGACGTTCAAAAGTTCGAGGGTAAGGATTCTCATGCTCAGGAATTTTTCACCGTTTACCAAGGAAGGAGATTCAAAACTAACGCTGATATGGGTTTTTGTAGAAATGTTCTGCATTGATCCTGTCGAAGAGCAGAGGCGCCTCAAGGCCAAGGAAGTCAGCCTACAAGCAAAGTATGTTTTGGGAGCTTCTTTGATGGAATTGGACTTCATTCCGCCCGATACTCATTAATGGTCCTTGCAATTATTCTTAGGTCAAAGCCCAAAGAAGTGACATTGCTGGACGTTAGAAGAGCCACTAATGTTTCTATCGGACTTTCTCGCCTTACAAAGCGCTATGAGTCTTTCGAAGTGTTGCGCTCGCTGGTGTTGTCCCTCGATATCAAGTCCAGTGTTACTCAGGCCCCATCTTCGACATCTACGACGAGTGCTATAGTCGCAGAGTCCCCTGCACTCAGACCTGCTGGGCTTCCAAGCTCTTTGTTAAGCAGTAATGATGTCGAGAAAAGGACCATAGCCAGCCCCACGGCTGTGCTTGCAAGCGGCGGTCGTATCCCAAACGCCCCTCGCTCAGGTGCTTCAATCTACTCCAGCGCATCAAACCCTTCGGTCATGAGCAGCAGATCTTCTTTCTCAATGCCCCGCTCAAGGGCGCCTAGTACTTCAAACGCCTTGGCATTACCTCCCCCACTGCCACCAAATATATTTGCCGCGCATCCTCTATTCGCATCCATACCCAACTCCCCAACGCCATCAAATGCAGGTTCGTCCACTTCCTCGTTCTTTACCTCCAGATCCGCTACTCCAATCGTCTACCAGCAGCACCTGAGCCTAGACGACCTTTTGACACTTGAGCCATTGTTACCCTCGGACAAGGAGCGTTCAATGTTGGAAGTTTACCAGCGACAGAACCGGGCAGAGTTTCTGGCAAACGAAGCGGAGACAATTCAAAAGTTGGGCTTGTCAGAACGCTTTATGTATTTAATGTGCAAGCCTATCTTGGCACCCGTTCCAGAACCAGACTCGGTATCAGCGGCGACGATGAATGGATCTGGATCATCGAGTATGTTGCAGTGGGCGAAGGCGTCCTCCTCCATGCTTAAGGGAGGCTTCTCGTCCTTGAACTTGAAGGGACTTGGCAAGTCGGCCTTGTCATCCCTGACCATCTCTGAAACTGGTTCATCAGCCGCAGAAGAGGAGCCGCTGCAGATTGACGAGTTTATATTTGCGGCGATATGCATGCTCCGCTTTGATTCAGATGTTGCATCCACTGCGACGCAGATCCGGGCACTGTTTGAAGGGTGCGATGCGTTGCGGATGAACGAGAACCTCAAGATCATGTTCCTAGGAGTGCTGAAGGTCGGCAACATGTTGAATACTGTATATGGTCGCAAGAAACCAACATGGCAGCAGCACCACCATTACCCGCAGTCAGCGTTGCCACCGATCCAGCATCAGCAACAGCAGCCATCGTTGCCGCAGATCCAGTATCAGCAACAGCCATTGTTGAAGGTGGCACAGAGTTTGCATGGTGCAAAATCGCTACCGAATTTATCGGCAATTGTTGGAGCTAAATCAAATCCTCCACCACCGCCGCCACCACCACCCCTAGCGTCTTCAGGAGGAAGTATCCCCTGGCCTCCCCCTCCACCGCCATCGAGTGTGTTCGGCGCGATACCCCCGCCCCCACCACCTCCACCACCCATGCTTGGAGTTTCGAAAGTTACACCTATTGCCAACTCCATGTCGGGCTCGCAAGGGAAGCCCACGAGTCCCACTATGAACCATTCAGCTCCTCATCTGCCTTCGTCAATGCAGCACTCGCAACAACAGCAACAACAGCAGCAAGGAGCAGCTGGGTTTCGTTTACACAGTCTCCTGAAACTCCGAGATGTGCGCAGTCTCGACAACAAATCGAATTTGATGCACTACCTCGCCAATATGGTCGCCAAGGCCAACCCAGAACTGTTGAACTTGCCAGAGCAATTCGGGTTCTTGTCAAAACTGGAGCAGTACAGGACCAAAGAGATCCTGGATCAAGTGCTGGATCATCAAAAGACGATTAAAACGTTGAGAGTGTTCAGGGAGAAGTTACAGATGAGAGCGGATGATTTCTTCAAGACGATCAAAGCTGCAGCAGAAAAGGGTGATGGCATCGAAGACGACCCAAGATTG
Organism: Dissophora ornata; assembly: GCA_025201705.1. NCBI lineage: Eukaryota > Fungi > Mortierellomycota > Mortierellomycetes > Mortierellales > Mortierellaceae > Dissophora > Dissophora ornata. Next base: position 9,004 of record MU616626.1, read on the forward strand.
AACGAGGAGCCGAAGCTCCCCGCTGATCGCATAGCAGGTGAAGTTCAAGACGAGAGTACTGAGCGTGACGGTTGTAGCGGACAGGAAGACCTTCTTGAAGGCGTAAGCGAGGGTCAAAAGGAGGAGCTCTTCAATGCGCGGCAGGTTTTGGCCAAGCTGGACAAGTTCTTGGACGAGGCACAGGCTCGATTCGAAGATCTTGTGGATCTTGTGGAGACGCTGGACCAGAGTTGGAGATCGACTGCGATCTACTTTGGCGAAAAGACTGCGGCGGATGTCGCTGACTTGCCTTATCCACCTTCTTTTGGTCCGACGAGTGTTAATGCGACTTTGCACCAACAGCGGCTTCAACAAAACCAACAAACTGTCAACAGGTTGTTGACAGGCCCTCGCAAACCACCAGAGGAGATCTTTGCAGTTCTCCACGAGTTCTTCCGACATTTCCAGGAGGCGCACCTCCAGAACGAAGACACACGGATCCGAGCCAAACGACAGGCAGCAGCAGCAATACAGCGAGCGAATTCAACGACTTCTTCGGCAAATTCATCCAGACCTCCATCCAGACCTCCATCGTCGATGAGCTCAAGAAGAGGCGGAGGAATTACGCTTCCTTAATTTAATTTTTTTTTTCTTTCTTGTACTGAGTGGTGCCTTTTCAACAATTTTTCTTTGCAACAATTTTTCAATTGCATTTTCTTTTCTTTTCTGCTTTCTTTCTACAACCTATGAATTTTATTACATGTATAACAGCTGTACTTTCACGCATTATCCACTGGAGCATCTTTCGATGTTGTAATAAATCCTCTATTCAAAATTAAAAACATGATTTAACGAAGCGGACGAAAAAAAAAAAAAAAAATTGAAGAAAATCCGGTTTCCTTCAATCCAAACGCTGTCGCTTATGTACCAACTCGCCCAAGGTCTCCTTCTCTTCAACATCTATCCGCTCATGCAAAAAAGGTTTCTTTCCTTCACCAGTACCATAGTCTGCGGTAGCATGCCCTTTTCCATGTAACTGATACTTGTAAATCACCAACCCTTCCAATCCCACAGGACCTCTCGCATGCGTCTTGTTCGTGCTCACTCCAACCTCTGCTCCGAATCCGTACCGGAAACCATCTGCGAAACGTGTCGATGCATTCCAGTAAACACCCGCAGCATCTACACCAGCCATGAATCTCTTGGCCTCCGCCTCATCCTCCGTCAAGATCGCATCCGTATGCTTCGAGCCGTGCTCGTTAATATGCTGAATAGCTTCCTCCACAGAGTCGACAGTCTTAACCGCCAGCGTCAAATCCAAGAATTCGGTGTCATAATCCTCTTCGTTGCTGGCGTGAATCTTATCCTGGTGGCTCTTGAACAGATCGGCTGACAGGGTGGTTTGAAGGCTTGCCAAGGATTTGGGGTCACATTTGAGAGTGACACCATTGTCGATGACAAGAGCCTTGGCGAGCTGTGGGAAGATCTCGGTGGTCAAGTGAGAAGAATGGATGAGGAGCGTCTCGGTCGAGTTGCAGGCGGCGGGGTAGGTAGTTTTGGCGTCGACAAGGACCTTTTCGGCGAGGGGGAGTTTTGCGGATTCGGCGACGAATGTCGAGCACAATCCATCTGCATGTCCAAGCACAGGGATCCTACAGAAAGTCAGAGATCAAGATTGTGTTAGTATGTTATTTTTCTCGTTATTTTTTTTTAAAGAAAAAGGGTCCCCCTTCTTTTACCTGGTATTCCACTGGATGTACTTGACGAGTGCGTTGCTTCCTCTGGGGATCACCAAATCAATGTACTTGTCCTGCTTCAACAGACCATCAATATCCTCTCTCGACTCGACAATCTGCACCGCGTCCGCCAAATGGCTCATCGCCTTCTTATTACTATTATCATCTCCGTTGCTCCCGAACGTCGTAGCCGACACTTCCTCCATAGCCGCCTTGATCGCCTTCGACACGGCCTCACACGTATGAAAACTTTCCTTCCCACCCTTCAAAATCGCCGCGTTTCCAGACTTGATGGCCAATGCCGCAATGTTCGCCACCACCTCCGGTCTTGCCTCAAAGATCACCAACAACACTCCAACGGGACAAGAAACTCTATACAACTCCAATCCATTGTCCAACTTGTTGGCCATCAACACTTTTCCAACAGGATCATCCAATTGTTCAATATCCTTGATACCCTGTAACATGGTCTCAAATTTTCCAGGTCCTTCCAGATCAAGACGTTTGTAAAGGGATCGAGAAAGTTTGCCGGCTTCAACTTGAGGGAGAGCAAGATCTTTATCCTGTTTGTTGCTGGCCAGAATTTGGGGTTTGGCAGCAGCGAGTTTGGAGTGGATGGCGAGGAGGAAGGCAGACTTTTGAGCCGTCGTGAGGGTTTGGAGGACATTGGCGGCGTCCCGAGCTTGGGAGGCGATTTGTGTGAGACGGTCCATGGTTAAGAAAAATAAAAATAAAGCGTAGATTTTTTTTTCTTCTTCTCTTCTTTTGGTATTGTTTTGTTTCAGGGGTTCTGCTTTTGTTTCTAGGTTCCTGAAATGTGACAAGAAGGGTTGCTTGGTTGGGGAGAAGGAGGGGGGGGGGGAATGAAGAGGAATGAAGTGGAATGAGGAAAGGGAAAAAGGTAAGGGAAGAAAACAGCCAAGGCGCGCCGCCGAAAAGGATAGAGAAGTGTCAAGTTTAATCCGGGTTAGAGTGACTCGGATTTGAGTCACACAGCATGGAAGTGTAGATCAGTCACGTGTCGCACGCATCTCTCTTTTGACCACTCAACCTAAAAGTCCCACAGCCCTTCTTGAAGAGCAGGTCAATTGTTGCCAGACACGGACATGATCTACATGTTTGTCCTATTTTTGGGACAAACTGAAGTTTTGGTAGGAATGCTCGACAAAATCTTAGTTGGAAAGTCATATCTGGACACTGGCATGATACATTTTGCGGTTTTGTGGTACTCCTCAAGCTTGTTGAGCATCTACTAAACGACATCTTGATCTTCTGAACTGGATAGTCGAAGGGTTTCCTCTATACTAGCTCATCCTGACGAGTCCTGAATGCAGTGGAAAACAGGGTTCAGTTGACCTCAATGGTGATGACTATGAATGCATTTATTTGTAGAAGTGGAGAAAAAAATATTACAAAGAAGATAGGCGTGCAAATGTGGGAATCTAAAAAAGTGGATCTCTTTATCCAGTCCTTACTCGTCTTCCTCTTCCTCTTCCTCTTCCTCCTCGTCTCCTTCCTCCTCCTCATCGTCCTCATCGCCATCAGCACCTGCAAAGTGTTCCGCAAAGTTATAAGGAGCATCCTCACCCTCCTCATCGGCATCCTCCTCCTCTTCCTCCTCTTCCTCCTCCTTCTCAGCAGCCTTCTTGGATGATGATCCCGCTGTTGCTGCTTTACTCTTCTTTGCCGCTTTCGTTGACGACGATGATGCCTCAGCGGCTGCCGCCTTTCTCTTTCCTGCCTTTGACAAAACTCCTTCCGTGCTGCTTGCTGCTGCCTTCTCTGCCTTCTTTGTCTTTGTTGCCGGTGATTCTGACTCGTTGACATTTCTGGCCTTGTTAGCCTTACGGGCCTTTTCGGCGGCTTTACGACGGGCCTCCTTTGCCTTCTCCTTTTCTTCCTGCTCCTTCATCTTTTGATCCGCGATCTGTTGCAGGAGTTGCTCCTTGAATGGGAAGTTGTTGGGAATACCGGGGTCCTTCTTGCTCTCTGGTAGAGTTTTTTTTTTTTTTCAAGGAACGGAAAATTGGTGTTAGAAAAGCGATCCACAGCAGCGAGATGGGTTCGACTAATGTCTTTATCGATGGCAATTGATCCTTTTGGTCAAAAAAATAAATAAATAAAAGGGAGACGTACTGTGTTGAGCCTTGGGGTTGCTCTTAGCATCCTTGCGGAGCTTGCGGTGGTGATCCTTGACTCTCTTCTCGATCTTGTACCTGTGGTTAGCAGGAATTCTCTTCGATGTAATCTCTATTAGAAAGAAGGGGAAGGTGGTTCCAGGTTTCCAAAGGTGTCGAAAAGTCAGTCAATGAGGTCTGCATGGTGACGGGCTGCAAGGGTAACGTTCCGGTCAAAGGCCCGAGTATCTATCGTCACTGGGTATAGCCTACAGTATCCTGTTCCAATATACGTACTTTTGCGAACCATGGTTGTGTAATATAGACAATGAGTGTGATGAAGGAGATGCTGTGGGATGTGTCTGTCGCAATGTGTTTACGCTGCAGAGAAAAATCAAAAAAAAAAAGAGAATGAAAACAGTGGGACTGTTTCCCAAAAATGTTGTCTGTCACATCACACGTGATTATGCATATTTATTTCGGACCAGCTCTACAATAATTTACAGGGGAATCCAATCTTTGGGTGCGCGGAGCACATCCATCAGCTTGCCGTGGGCCTTCAGGTCCGGCTCGTGCATATATTCCCATCTTGACGTCAAAGGCATGCTCATCAAGATACTCTCAATCCTCGCTCCAGGTGTCAACAGTCCAAACTTGGTGCCTCTATCATACACCAAGTTGAACTCGACATATCGTCCACGTCGCAACTGCTGCCAATGCTTATCCTCTTGCGTGAACGGCAGGTTCTTCCGCTTCTCCATAATCGGGACATACTGCTCCAAGAACGCATTGCCACACGTCTTTACAAATGCAAACAACTCGTCTTCTGACTTGTCGTCAAGATCATCAAAAAAGATGCCGCCGATACCGCGCCGCTCGCCACGATGTTGGATATAGAAATAGTCGTCGCACCATTTCTTGAAATCTCGGTAGTATCGTGGATCATGCTTGTCGCAGGCCTCCTTGATCACCTTGTGGAAATGGACCGCGTCTTCTTCATACAGGATCGCTGGAGTCAAGTCACTTCCACCACCAAACCACCAGTACAGAGGCTCACCATTCTCGTCACTGCCGAGTTCAAAGTATCTGTAATTGAAATGAACCGTGGGCGCGTTCGGGTTATGGGGGTGGATCACACATGAGATACCCGTCGCAAAGAACGGGAGGGGTTCATCGGTTTTGGCAATATTGCGATGCTGTGCCCGCATCTGTGCCACGGCAGCTGGTGGCAACATGCCATAGACAACCGACACCGCGACACCAGCTTTCTCAAAGACCTTGCCGTCCTGAAGGACCATCGAGATGCCGTCTCCACCTTCGGCTCGGGTCCATTGGTCGACCTTGAACTTTGCTTGTCCATCGACTTTTTCGAGCCCTGCGGTAACCTCTTGTTGCATCTTTTTCACAAACTGTTCCATGCGTAGACGCATCGGCGAGTCCTTGGTCAACCCTTCTAGTTTCTGGATTTTTTTTTTTTTTTTTTTTTTGGATTTGCAGTGAAAAGGTGTGAGTGAGCCAATCCAAAATTGCTTTTAAGAAACTAAAAGGGAGCGAGTGAGATGGTCGAGGCTGCTCTTACGCGTTGTTTATCTGCTTCAACAGTATTGATGAGTGTCTTCGGGGGCTGCTTTGGGGCCTCGTGCTCGATCTTGGGCTAAGCACCAGTTGTATCAAGCTGCCGTTAAGTATCGCTGCATGGAGGATTGAGAACCTACTCTCGCAAAAGATAAATAAACAGAGTTTTTTTTTACTTACAGAAGGAGTCTGACTCCAGTAAGCAGCTGCGGCTGCACCAGCACCGAGGGCAGTGAAAGCAGCAATTGATGCAGGTGAACGCAGGGATGTCGTCGTCCTTGGTACTGACGAGTATGCGCGGGCCTGGATCCTGGGACATTGTCTACCAAAGGCATCGTGATTTACGTTAATTGAATGTTTAGAGTGCGATCCGTTTCATGCTCCAGGACAGTGTTAACATACGATCTGAGAGGTGCTGCGAAGGGGGCTGCTAGAGAGAGAACAGCATACGGGTGAGGTAGATCGGGCGGCAACTGTCAGATCGGGTGTTGAAGCGAGTTCTATCGAGCAATACGCAAAAAAAAAAAAAAGCATTGCCACAGGCACACTGACCAGCTCTTGGGAGAGTGCGCCAGGAAGTGGTCCTTGCAAGGTGTGCCATGGCCGAGAATGAGCTGCGGTGAATGAGCGATGAGAATGAGATGAGGTGTGTGAGAAAGGGTAGAGGAAAGAGAGGACCAGAAGCCCGGTTCTAGCAGGGGATGGGTTCCTTATATATGAAATGGCTTGTGTGTGGGTAGCATGTGTATGTATGGGGTGTGTTGTTGGACGTGTGTGTCGAGTATGGTGGTGGCATTGCTATACTTGGCAGTTCTCCGAGACACAATAGGAAAGAGAATGCCGAGAAGCGTCGGTGCAGGGGTACACAAATGCGACGCCCTGGTTCCTGGCGATGGTTCGACTCGCTTCTCAGTGTTTTGCGTTTAAACAGAGCACCTGTCTCAGTCGGACCAAAGCAACTGCGATCATGCCACACCACCATACCAACGGGAAGCGAATAAAAATGTCAGCTTTATTTCAACTGTATACACCGCTGCTCGATCATCCCAATGGTATCAAGATATGTGCTCATCGGTCAGAGTGATGTCCTTCGCCTCCTCCTACTCGCCAGTCGATCAAGAACTCTCGATCTGTCAACAGGTATATGCCAAATAGGCTGACCGATGTCATCAAGCGCTCCGAGATGCTGCCGCCCGTACATACCCTCCTCTTCCTCTCCATCATCCTTTCCGCCGCACGTACAAACAATATGTCTTCTCTGTTCATGTATTGTCTTCATACAATGCACAGGCCAGGACCCACATTTCCGAGAGTTGAACTGTATCGCCGAGCTAGGAGGTTATAGCTTCCAATTCGACGCCCGACGTCGAATTGTTCCTAAATGGGGGATCCTTCGAATAAAGTTCATCAAAGACTCGTCTGGCTCCCAGAGTTGGATCCGGAGTCTTAAGGAGACATGGCGGGTTGAGTCGTGTAAGGACGACGGCAGTTGTGATAAAGGCAGAGGTTTCTTGGTAGATTTTCCAAGGAGTCAGATCGAACAGGTGTAGCCGAATGTGAGAAGGTAGAGCAAGTGCTTGAACTGCGTCCGGAACCGGGCCATGTGGGCCAAAAGGCACGTAGAGCTGAGGAAGTGAGCAGTGGAAGGAGTGAACGACTGAGAGGAGATGAGGAACAGCAAAGAGAGAACATGTCAAAGATATCCTCGCTTTCATTCCTTCTCCAATGATGTCTCTCTCCTCTCGCTTTTTGCCGCACAGGACAACGTGCCTGGAATGTGTGTGGCTGAGGTGACTGTGGAAAAGCAAGCCATTCGTCTGGACTAAAGATCAGGCACCGCCACAGCTTCAGCATTCAGCATTCAGCATTCAGCATCAACATCCGCATCAGTGCCAAAAGCATTCGGAGAAAGACACAGGACAAGCAATAGTATACAGCTACAAGGTAGACGAGCGATCACTTGGACACAGCGCTGAGCTCACACGAAAGGTATCAAAAAAAGCTCACACTCGCGACTCTTCCTCATCGTTTAGAATGTCACAACCAGAACCAAAGGAATGGCTTCTCGAGGAAGAAAATGAGCTTCGAATCGAGGTCGACTTTGATTTTAAAGTCAAGCTTCGCGTAAGAATCACTTGATTGCATTCTGACGACTATATGACTATATGAGAATGACTAGCATTGAAAAAGAAGAAGAAAAGTGGTATTTAATATATCGTCAATGTCATTTTCCTCATTTATCTTTCACCACAACTGATCTAATAGCTGGTGACAGGAACCGCCGAGGTGTTTGGTACAGAGCTAGGACAGAATGTCGACTATGAGTTCTCAGGAAGGAAGATCGCAGTATTTACATGGCATGGATGCAAACTTCATGTATGGGGCACCTGCAGTGTCGAGTACATCGCGAACGAGACGCCCATGATCAGCTACCTCAACATGCACCTGGCGCTTGAGCAACGTCGTGTCCTCGCAACAAAGAGCAATGGACAGGGACCCAGGGTAATTGTTTGCTTCAATGCAGCGCACACAAACGGCTTGTGGGACGGGAAATCTCGATATGGGGATGGATCAAGAACTAACTATCAGAGATGTTGTTCCTTGCAACTGTAGGTGATGATTGTTGGACCAAATGACGTCGGCAAAACTTCGCTGTCAAAGATGTTGCTCAGCTACGCCTTGAGGCAAAACCGCCAACCGATATATGTGGATCTTGATTGCAGTGAGGGATCGATCACGATGCCTGGATGTTTGACGGCGACCCCATTGACAGAGATGATCGATGTTGAAGAAGGGTTTGGCTCTTCAGCAACATCAGCACCCACCGCAGGATCAGCTGTGATGCCATTGGCTTATTATTATGGATTTCCGTCGCCTAAGGGCAATGTCAAACTGTACAACCTACTACTTTCTAGATTGGCTCAATCTGTCAAAAGGCGACTGGAAGAAGATGAAGCAGGTAAATAGTAATACCCCGACTCTTGTAGAAGTGATATCACTGATGGAAAACGACAACGGACTAACAGTTACTCGCTGATTGAAAATAGCACGGAAATCAGGGATTGTGATTGATACAGTTGGACTCATAGACGCAACTGGATATGAAATCATTGCACACTGCATCAAGGCATTCTCGGGTGAGTTGAAGAACAAAAGGAAACATACGCTGTTGTTATATCTTTTAGTAAACCACTAACAGGGCAACACGTTTCTTGACATCACAGTGGACGTGATCATTGTTCTGGGACACGAGAGGCTTTACAGCGACATGACCCGGTTACACCAAAAACAATCCATGGGTCCCTCAGGAATCGCTGTCATCAAACTCGCCAAATCCGGAGGTGTTGTTGAGCGCGACTCTGCGTTCCGCCGCCACACACAAAACCAAAAGATTCGTGAATACTTTTATGGTACTTCTAAATCAGAACTCGCTCCATACTCTACCATGATAAACTATCACGACATCGAGATCCTGCGAGTAGGCGAGGGATCTCTGGCTCCATCATCCGCACTACCGATTGGAGAAGATCGTAAAGTGAGCGAGACACATGTGGTGAAGGTTGAGCCCGGTGAAAATCTTTTGCACTCTGTGTTGGCGGTCTCGAATGCGGACAAGATGACAGAACCAGAGATTCTGGAGACGAACTTGGCAGGGTTTATCTATGTCTCCGAGATCCATGAGTCAAGGAAAAAGATGACAGTGTTGTCACCCTGCCCAGGAAGGATACCGAAAAAGTTTTGGTGGTTGGGTAGTCTCAAATGGGCTGAGGATTAGAACGTTCGTTTCTATTAATCGATTAACTGTCGTAATGCGATGATGTAGCTTATTTTAGACAATATACTAAATGATCTCGCGATAAGCATGTAAATGGTTGCTGAAAAAATCTTAAGCTGGCATAGACCAGACTTGATTGTCGTCCTGGAATCCACATTCCCAAAGTCTCAGCGGAATCGCAGTGTTGCTAGACAGTGCTGCGACGTCAGGCGCGTCCACACAGAAACCCGTGCTAGCATGGAACAATGTTCCCTGCATGTTATCGTAGGTCCACTGTTGAGTCTCTCTAGCTGCATCGCAAGGATTCACAACAACCTTGGAATTTAGTGTAGGGGTATTGTTGTCGAGTTCAGTATCCAGGCACAAGCCGTCGAGTGTCTTGATCCACAGCGTGGTCGTGGGACCTGTCAGTAGTGCGGTGTTAGGGTCGGTAAATGGAGGAGGAGCAGTAGTAGTTTGCCAGACCTGGCTCTCATTACTGGTACAAGTGACAGCCTGAGCAGGAGTTCCTGGAGCGGTGCCCGCGTTGGATGCATCCAAGCAAAGAAGGGATGAGGTCAAGTAAATAGCGCCTGTGGGAACGCTAGCGCGGCAAGATGCTTGGTCGGTCACTGTGGTTATGGTGTAGAGTGCAGTGGTGTGCGGCCGTAAAAGAGTCGTGATGGATTGATGGCGTGGATCCGTGATCGTGATGAACTGCTCCGATTGGGAAAAGAGCTCACGGACGAGGTAGTCGCATGTTGTCGCAGCGGTGTAGCCCAGTCTTGCGAAAGGCACCGAAATGGTGGCAGTGTTATTCTGTTTGTTCAACATGGCCACTGCGCGGATTGAGACGTTCTGCATAGGCTTAACAAGCACATCGCTTTCCGCACTCCTCCATACCATGCGAGCCTGGACCCCCAGCGGATCCTGATTCACCGCAATGATATCCTTGTTAGTCAGGAACCCGATTTGCTCCTCGCTGAGCTGCCTCACGTCCGTGCTCAGGATCAAGGGCGAGCCCATGATAGACCACAACCCAAACTGTGATTTTTGCTCGTCCAGCGTCAACCCTTCGTTGTCACCGGTGATAATAAAATCGGGGTCGTTCCAGTTACCTGGCTTTTGGAATCTGGCAAGTCGGATATTGAACTGGTAGTTCGTCATGATGCTACCCCACCGCGACTTGCCATCCTTCTTGTACACGGCCACGTCGGTGGAGTGTCGCCACAGTTGGCCGTACTGTCCAACCCAGGTAAGGACCTTATACCAATCCTTCCCGACCCTGTCTCCCGTCCCCGCGGACAGACCCGCAAAGTACGCAGGCGCCGATTCAGAAAAGACCATGGGTCGGGACTGGGACTGGATCGTGTGTCCAAACAACTCATACAGCTGTCGGAACGTTGGCTCCAACGTGTCGCCGTGTGGGAGGGACTCGTTCTTATTAATGTAACAGCCGTCTAGTTTAATGTAATCTACCGCCCAACCTGAAAACTGAGCCAAATCCACGTCAAAATGGCCTTGCGAACCCGGGTACCCACCGCAGGTTTTGTAGCCAGCATCCTGATATATTCCGAATTTGAACCCACGCTGATGGAGGTATTCGCCTATCCATCGCATTCCCTGTGGAAACAAAGTCTGGTTGACGACCAATTGTTTTGTGGCGGGGTCACGCTCCATGGTCATCCAACAGTCATCGACCGTGATGGTGTCGTATCCAGCAGCGAGGAACCCATGGGAGAGCATGTGGTCGGCAGTGTCTGTGAAGAGCTGCTGGTTCAGATTGCATTCGTACCGAGCCCAGTTGTTGAAGCCCATAGGCGGGGTTAAAGCGAGCCAGGATACAGAAAGTGGAAACTTTAGTGGGGGCGTGGGGGCGTTGGGTGAGGTGAAGTAGGTCTGGCGGAGGGCCTGCCAAAGGAGGAGGATATTGGAAACGGGGGACCTCATGGCCGCAGTTGATTATAGGAAGCGTAGTAGCGAGAAGGGCGTGTGATGCGGTGCACTGTGAAGTGATGTGATGTGCAGCGTTGGATATGCGGAGTGTGACAGAGGAGTGTGGAGAAGAGGGCAAGAAACAAGGTGACAGCGAGAGAAAGGAGCAAGATAGATACAAATCTTGAAAAGGAAAGGAGAGACGGCGCTCTTTATCGTGGAAGACAGAAAGTCATGCCAAGGGGGCTGCTAAAGAGACAAAGAGGAGAGACAGCGGAGACACGCCGGTTACGCGAATGGACGTCGATTTTTCGGTATCTTCCTTCGTGAGAGTAGTTGTGCGTCCCGGAAAAACTTTCTCATGTTACACGTGTAATCCTGCGCGTCTCGTAGGCATGCTGCTTGATTGTTCCATGCATTGCGCATCCCTTTATCCACCGCACCTTGCAGCATTAGCCACATATGCTTCAGCGTCCATCGATTAAAGAGCGGGAACGGTTCTTTTGTTCCAAACAGACGTGGTCCCTGTCGCTCGATTGCTAGTGGAGCCAACTGAGAAATCCCTCGTCAATAAGATGTCTTAGGCGGCAGGATATCTTATCGTGGGGCGCGGGGGGGGATCGATGCCTGTGGGATACGAGTGGTCGAACGCTTCAAAGGCTCAGAAGGCTCAGAAGGTCTATCATGCAACAGTGCAACAGCCCAACAGTGCACTTTGCACCCACACGTATCCTTGCGCTAGACCGCGGAACTATAGAGTGTTTATGCTTACATCTGGCACCGCTTGTCTGAGTATCTGGCGACACCAAGGCAAATGGGCTTGGACAAGGAAGATGTAGCAGACGCGAAGGACGGTTTGACGCGTCGATGCCAGTCACACGTGTTTGGTTATTTTTGTGCAGGTCTTTCCCGTAGACCCTCCTTCGACACTGTTCGCCATCGAGAGCGCCCTCTTCATCCCTCTGACCATCCCACACCACCTCTTGTCTCTTGTCTTCTCCTCAGCAACCACCACGCGACGACTCCGAGGAGCGGGCAAAAATATTACCAAAGCCAGGCCAACGCGGGGAACATCAATAAAAGCACAAACCCCCTCACACCTCCTCAACAATCCCCTCCGCTATTTAGAAACAGGAACTACGCTTTATGCATGAACTCGCGGTCCTCGAGTCCATCCACCCACCTAAAGGACCAGCCATAGCCCAGCTATCTCCAACCCCATACCACGCATCCACCTTCCCTACAGAGCACAGCAGCGGAGCTGCCTCCAAGCAGCAACTGGAGTCGACCGTTGCCGTGGCTACAGTGCACGGCAATGGCGTGCTCGCGAATGCCAATAGTGATGGAGCTGACAACCAAGAAGGAGCTAGTAACTCTTGGGGAAGCATACACACAGATGGTTCCTCGTCTCCGCAGACTGGATCGAATGCTGGTGTCCGAAAGTCGAGGGAGATGGCTCAGTGGCCTTCAGAATCAACCATACTCGTAGCAGGTAATTCGAGCTTCCCGAGCTGTGAACATTCAGGCAATCATGAACCATTTCTTTCGTTGACTAGGAGTCGGGACTGACCACTTATAACATGTTGATTCCGCAAAGTGAGAGTGAGACCCTTCAGTCCTGCAGAGCGAGCACAGTTGCCTCAGGCATCAACAAACAAGTTCAGTTTCTCTGCAGACGCGTCTCTTTCTTCTGGGCATGGAACTGTAAACAATCGAGGCGACAGCCATGACCTTTCTGGCATTGGAGGCGGAGCAAAAGTAGCAGGAATTCGAAAAGTAGTCGATGTTCTGGACGAGAGCGTCCTCGTTTTCGATGCACCGGATGCGGAGAGTATATCAAAATACAAGCGGGCGTTGTTACCTGTACAAGCGTATCGTAGATTTAAGGACATGCGCTACGCCTTCGATCGCGTTTTTCATGAAGATTCTGAGCAGCAGGAGGTAACATATGCTTGCTGTTTTCTCGAGGAACAACTGCTCTTGGATATTTCAGCAAAGCAATGACCTGACGCCCCTTGACCTTTGCACAGGTTTTTGAGAACACTACGAGACATTTGATCGACGGTGTTCTGAACGGCTACAACGGAACCCTTTTTGCGTACGGAGCAACGGGATGCGGGAAGACGCACACAATCAGCGGCACACCCGAGAAGCCCGGAATCATTTTTCTTACCATGCAGGAGCTCTATGAGAGAATGCGGGAACTTGAGGACGAAAAAACTATCGAGATCTCAGTTTCTTATCTCGAGGTCTATAACGAAACCATTCGCGATTTGCTGGCAAAAGTCAACTCAAATTCCACAAAGACGCAGTCGTTGCATCTTAGAGAGGATTCGACGAAACGGATCACCATTGCAGGACTGTCGGAGCATCATCCAAAAAGCGTAAGGATCTAAGCTAATCGCCATTGAATGGCCAATGGAGCCTTGAAAGTTTGAGGTTGATATCTAATCTGATGAACTCTGCTACTTATGTAGATGGATGAACTTATGGAGTTGGTTTTTAAGGGCAACGGAAACAGGACCATATCGCCAACGGCGGCCAATGCTACATCATCTCGGTCCCACGCCGTTCTTCAAATTAATATTTGCCAACGTCTCAAAACAGCCGACGTCTCTGAAGACTTTACTCTTGCGACCCTCTCCTTGATCGACTTGGCGGGAAGTGAGAGAGCTTCTGCAACTAAAAATCGAGGCAGCCGGCTGATCGAAGGTATATCCGTCGATGCCCGACAGATATTCCTGTACTGGTTTACATGCGCGATAACTTTTGGAAGTGGATGACTGACCCAAGGCTGTAATTACATAGGAGCCAACATTAACAAGTCGCTGCTTGCCCTCGGGAACTGCATCAACGCGCTTTGCGACAACAAACCAAAGGCACATATACCATACCGAGACAGCAAGCTGACACGTCTCCTAAAATTCTCGCTTGGCGGCAACTGCAAGACGGTCATGATCGCTTGTGTGAGTCCATCTAGCAAGCACTACGAGGAAACCCATAACACACTCAAGTATGCCAACCGGGCTAAGAACATCAAAACCAAGGTGACCAAGAACACCCTCAATGTCGACCGACATGTCTCTGAGTACGTCCAGGCAATCTATGAGCTGCGGCAGGAGGTAGCAGATCTAAAGAGCAAGTTACACAACCAAGCCCAGAGCGAGGGCATCGAGAGAGCACAACAGAAACAGGCGATCCTTACTAGGGAATTCGAGGAAACTGTTAGGAAGATGAGGGCAACATTTCAGACTGCCCGATCACAGGAGATGACCTACGCACAACTTCAGTCTCAGCTTTTTATCGCTTCAGCACGACTCTCGGGGCTCTATCGGTGGAGAGCTGGCTTTGAAGAGGCGTCTCAGGCCGCACAGAGACAGAGCGAGAAACTCGAACAGGAAAGGGAACTGAGGGTTGGTCTGGGAGAATCGGCAGACGAATCTGCTGCTGCAGCCACCCGTGCCAGGAAACTGGGTAAATCTTTGAGTGCATCGTCCTCGTACATCACGATGGTAGATCAGCTAATTGATAACCTCAACGCGCAGACGGTCGTATTGACAATGCAGATGCAGGAGCACGAGGATGCACTCAAATTGTATGCGGTTTCGATCCAATCTATGGAGCGGAAAGACAACCCCGTTTTGAACGCCGGATTTCCTTTTCAAAGGCTATACGAGTTGGAAAAGAAATGCCAAGCGTTAGAGTCGCACAACAAGATTCTGACTACCAAGCTTGAGTTGTCGGACAAATCGTTGAGTGATCAGTTTCTAGCCACGGACGACTTTATGGAACTGAGCGCAAGGTCCCTAGTCGGGCTGAGATCTGAAATCGAGGCGGTTGAGCAGGCAGGGATGGCGACCAAGACGTTGAATGACATTTATATGGCATCCATCACAAGTTTCACGGACATGACCACGAGAGTTGGCACCTCTCTCCCCAACGAACCCAGCATTTGGAATTCTGGGCCGGGTGAAAATGTGGACGGCGTTTGGCAAAATGCTCCTAGCTCACCATTTAAACGAGAAGGGATGTCAAACACAGTTGGTCTTAACGGATCCAAGATGATGTCAATATTACCAGAGGTACCGCAGACTCCTGTCAAGCGACATCTGACAAGCAATGTCCTTCCAAACCTGTCAATGGACACGGTCGACACGAACCTTGCTCTCGGATCTAGCAGTCTCTTTGGGAGCCAGTCGCCAATCAGGATGTATCAGGAGCGCTCTCAGTTGGGTGGTTTGCATAATCCATTCCAGGTGCCATCGCTACCAGTCAAAGAGAACACTGCTTCCCGTAGGAGATCGAGCCCCATGGCAGGTCTCTTGTTCTCACCTAAACGTAGGCGTGTCCGTGGAGGACTGCGGCAGCCGCGAGCAACACCCCCACCTGTAAAACGAAGCGTTAATTTTCTACTGGATATTGTGGCAGAGGATGAGGATCGGTACACCACTGGACTGCGGGATCCATCGTTGCCGCCAATCAGGCCGGTACCATTTCCAACTCTGTCTTCTTCAAAGGAGGAAGAGGAGGAGGAGGAGGTCTCGAAATCTTCTTCGACCCCTGCATCAATGAGCTTTTCAGCCCTACCTGGTAGAGTCGGGATGGGCGGTGGAGCCAAGAGGTTGAAGGTCAGCAGCAACACCAATGGAACTGGGCTGAACAGCCAAGGAGGGGCACGGAGGCTAGTCGTCAGCAACGTTTCCTTGAATTCGACCAAAGGAGTAAAGGGAAACAATTGGAGGGGCGCACAGAGACTTACCCCAGCTTCAAATGGATCGCCAAACTCCTCTGCCAGCTCGATTTCCAACGCACAGCCCAGTCCGACAAAGCGGAGCAGGCTGGCAGAAATTGATGGTCCAGAGCGGGGTGGTAAGCGGCTGAGGGTTTCATCCGCAGCACCCATGAACCCCATCCATGGTATTTCCGCTGCCACCGCTGCTCGAATTGCCAGGCGGCGGAGTGTAAGTAAATGACTCGCAGCAATCGTAATAAAGGCGGCTGAAGAAACCCCGTCTCTGACTTTTTGCAAACAATTCAATGGACTATTTCACCTCACATAGAGCGCGATGGCTGAGTTCAGTAACTCTTCTCCAGCCGATCGAGATTCGGACACCAATAAGTTGTCGCCCCAAAGTCGAAAGGCTACCACGCATGGAAAGCACAATGGATTGAACTCGTCAATATCGTCTAAAGACCCTCCTATACCAGCAACGAGTGAATCTCCGACATCTGGACAGGCATCAAGTCGCATTCCTGTTCCTAAAGCCTCAAATAACAACAATACTGGAGCTGCGACACCAGCAAGACAAACCATCCCCCTTTAACTTTTGTCGATTGGTGTCATTACTATGCATACTTGTGACTAATAAACTCTCGTACGACGCTTGGCTCTTGAAGTCATTGATGTTGTCAAGACACAGTTGCGGACGCTTTTGAGGATGGTTCGCGATTAAAAAGGACGTGGCAGTGTATTTATTACAATATATCGATGACGAATTTGACCCGACGATGACATGTAGTCCAAAGGTTGGCCTCGACGCTGTGTATACTGGCACTGCGAGTGCACACCACCTGGTGGTCACACACACTCGGCGCTATTTGTGATGGTGTAATTTGCAAAAGTTTAGACAATAGGCGCCAGGATACAAAGTACTTTTTTTTTTTTTTTTTTTTTTTAGGATACAAAGTGTACATGAGCAAGTGTGCCATTGCATGAAAACGAGTTGGTTTATCCGCAAGTAAACAGACAGCACGGGGGTGAAGCACAAAATATACCCGGTACAGCTGCACTAGAGAGTCCAGGGGGATTTCTGCATGTCGAAGGGATCTAGTTCTCTATTAATCTCTTGAGGGCCACCCTCGCAAAGTAGCAGCACAGCCGCTGTTCGCTCCCCGCGGATTAAATGTTGTTCGAGCTGCAGGGTTGCGATTCAGCCGTCTAGCGTTTGTCTCTCTGACAAAGTTGAGAAACAGCAGAGGTGCAGGGGGGCGTTCAGTGGTGTCACGATGTTCTCGCCTCTCCATACACTCCTTTCCCGCCCTTCCCTCCATTCCGTGTTCCTGATTACAATCGACGCTTATATTCTCTGGCCGTCCATCCACACCCTCGTTCCTCTTGTTTCGCGCTCTTTTTATCTGCACCCTCTCGCATCCCCTTCTCGTCTGTCTCCCCCCTTCCTCTTCTCCTCGCCCATGAGACATGTCCGTAATGAATGATCCCCCAACCCCGAGACCGTCTTTCTCGGGTGCAGAGTCCATTCGCATGGGCAAACCTGCTTTCTGCATCACACATGACGACCAGAAGGCCTCTGTCCGTCTATTCAGGCGCTTGCTCGAGGGAGCAAAGGCCTACCGTGAGCAGATGCTAAAACTTGCCGAGACTGCTGCCGACTTTGGCAATGCCCTGGAGGAGATCGCACGCTCCAAGGCTGCAGTCCGAGACACGTCCGGCGTCTGTATGTCCCCTCGATATCTCTCGCCTCTCCTCACATTGCACCTTCATCCCTATCGACCGTCGTATCCCTAACCAGACAACGCGCTCTTCTCGACGATAGCTTCCAGTCTTCAGTCGGCTGCGGGACTTCACTTCGTCATGTCAAACCATCACCATATCCTGGTAAGAGCAAGAAAAAAGAACATCAAAGAGCGGCAGCAAGGGCCTGCAGGTGCGAGGAGGAAGAACTTGATCAGTGCCTGACTCGTTTGATGTCAATCCGACTACTGTTCAATAGCACAAAACGTTTCACCGTCTATTCGAGATACCACTGACAACTCACCTCGACACTCATGTGGCCAATATCGAGGCCTGTGAAGCCCAGTACGAGCGGTTGTCGAGGGAACAGATCAAAAAGCTCAGGGAAACTGAGGCCATCTCTTTTCGGAATGGTCGCAAGGGACTGCGAGGTGAGTTTCTTTCTAGGACATTTGCTCTGTCTGAAGCTGGCAACCACACCGCGGCGAAAAATTGGACCTTATTGCTCGTTGCAATTGTTGTTGTTGTTGTTTGTTGTGGTTATTTGGTTTTCCTGCTTATGCGATCGGTCGCACACACACTGCACCTCGAAGCAGCCCATTCCCGCTTTTCAAATCCCTCTCGTGTTTGCTGAAGCGCTTCTTTTTGAACCCCAGTCAGGCACACTTGCAGCCTGGCGTATGAACGCTCCTTTTGCCAAGAGGTCAGATGCCACCCCGCGTTCTTTTTGATTCCAAAATTATACTGCATTTTTGGGAGGCAGCTTTTGCGACCCTTTTTTTTTTGGCCGCTGTTGTTACGATATTTCTCCTTGCTTCGTCTAGGATACGCTTCGTCTCGTTCCGAGTCGAGTTGTGTTGCGTCCTCTCGCCCCTCTCCACTCCAACACATTACTTCCTTCCCCTCCCCCCTCCGTGGTGTGCTATAGTGGCTATACAGGATTACTATCTAGTCGTCAACAGCGCCCTTCGTCACCTGCCCACTGTTGCTCGTATTGTCTCATCCATGACCAGCACTCCAGACCCGCCGAGTCGTTGGCCAGCTCTGCATGATACTCACGAACGGAATCATGCACCCCCTCATCCTTCTCCTTTTTGCGCCTCAGTCTGCGCTTACATTTTCCGTCTATTACAACCGCTATGCTATTGGAGATGTCCAGGGACAGAGACGGGAAAAAAACACACACCCCCGCACGGCGACGATTATGCGAACGCCAAGCTATACCGTACTCGCTCTGCGGTTGCAGTTTCGTTCTGTGCAGATGTTGATATATATTTTTTTCCTCCCTCCTCTCCAAATCCATTCTAGACCCCGTTCAGCATAGGCAAGACCTCGAAGCCCAGCAAATGTATCTTGATGAATTGGAGCGTCTCAAACTGGAATACTACTTTGATAACTTGGAGGGCGAGCAGGCGAATCTTCAACAAATCCTCGAAAAGACATCGACCATTGTCCGGGCAGAGATGGAGATCTATGAACGGATTGTCAGTAAAGGAGTGGGCGATCCCATTTTGGAAATCGTAAGACTATCCTAACACATCGATCCTGTAGCCGTAGGGAACTTGTAGTTGTTTTTTTTTCTCACTGACAATCCCCTCTGTCGTCAACTGCTTAGATGGTTACCCAAGAACCTGACCCCTTCTGCACCTATTCGGACCAACACATTTTTTCTGCCCTGCCCGCAATACCTTTCATCGCCAATGTAGGCGCTCCGCAAATGGGCCTGTTTTACGGCCATCATGACCCCGACCCCTTTCCGAGAGCAGGGAGACTGGACGCGCCTAGGGATCCATACCTCTTTGGAGACGTAACCTCTGATAGGTTGAATTTCAGGGAACTTTCAACAGCAGCGGCGACCACTTCCTCCAACGGACACCAGTCCACGCTGGAGGTCACCCCTTCAGATGCCGCAGAGCAGGAACAGCTGAACCAAGCCTTTGATACCGAGACAAGCATGGAGTCTTCTAACAGTACGTCATCATCCGAAACGGCCATCCAGAGTCTTATAGTCCGTGATGAGAACGAGAGCGATCTCAACGCCGCCGTTGCGGAGGATACCGATGAGGCTGAAGAGCCAACGACACGAGAACCACAAACACCGCAGGCATCTGCCGATTCTTCATCAGAGCAGCAAGATCCGGTTGCATCCAGCAGCGCTGTCGATCTGCGAAATGGGCAGGTTCATCACCGTCACCAGACCGAATCCGAAGATGGCATATCTCACGCTTCCTCCAGTCCTGCTGAGCCAACTCCTTCTCATCACTTGGTCGCATCCTCACCTGATTCACCCCCGGTACGCAGTTTCCATATCTCACAGGACCTCTTGAACAACAGCGAATTTTCGTACTCGCACGAGCCATCGGAGCAACGGAGCCTCAACTCTCAACTCAACATCAGCGGTGGCAGCAATAACACCCTGCAGGTGTTTGGTGGCTTTGGCGATTTGGAGGGAGATGAAGGCTTTAGGGCTACATCATCAACAGCACTCCATCAACATCAAACAAACAACTCGCAAGTACCCCTCCACCAACACACCCGCGACCGCAGTTCCTCGCAGAGCTATGCGCTTCGACATCATTCGAGTGACGGACATTTGAGCGGTAGCGCGTCCACAAGCCTGAGTATCAGTAACAGTTCGTACGGTGTTCGCAGTATTCATAACAGCCGCAGCACCGGCAGACTGAGGAGGGACTATGAGGAGACAGCATCCACGTCTGAAGCAGCGTTGGAGGATCCGTTCTCGCCATCGACTGGACAGCATGCGGAAGGGGTCTGGGATGTGAGACGGGGATTTGATGGTGGTATGCCGGCGTTCAATCAAGACGAGGCAGATGATTGGCAAGTTTCAAATATATACCGCAGGAGCATGACTGGGCTCAGAAACGAATATAACAATGGGCGAGAGAGCGGGAGCGATCAGGATTCGCTGGAAAGGTCGTTCACGAGAACGACGTCGAATACAAGCGTGGAGTCGGTCCAAATGGCGGATGGCAGTAGCAGGGACGTGAGCGCAACAAATCTGAACGCAATGGATGAGCAGAATGAGCGTGAGTGAGATTCCGGTGTAGATATTGTAGTAAAAGAAAAAGAAGAAATCCCCCCCCCTCTTTCTTCCTTCCCTCGCCATTGTATGTATATCAACGAAAAATAAAAAAGTCGTAAATTTATCCTGGAAAATTGAAGTTGTGTCTATCAATGTATTTTATTACAAGCAGCGCGTTTGAAACAGCCATTTGCACACATGACAGGTTATTACTATTAAGAGAAAAAAAATAAGAGACGGCAAAGGGCAGGAGAGAAAGTATATCGATCTACACGAAAGGCGGCTCACACTGGTAGACATTTTTTTTTCTTTTTTCTTTCTGTTTTGGTTTGTTGTAAGAAAATCGGCAGCATGAAAAAAAAGGGAGCAGAAGGATGAGAAGAGGATGAAAGAAGGAAAGAAGGATGATGTACAAAGATATATACCCTTTGGAGTAATTGGCGTGAATGCCGAGTGGGAATAAACAAGAAAGAAGGGACGGATAAAAGAAACCAAAAAAAAAACGAAGGACAAAAAAAACCCCCCCCTAAAAAGAGAAGGGGGAGTGAGAGACACCAGGCATGGTCTATGAGCTGTTTTACATGACTTTGCAGTTCTCATCTTCGGGGCCTGGTCCCTGTCCGTTCTGACGACCGCGCTCTGGGCGAACTCGGCGCATGGCTC
Source organism: Dissophora ornata (assembly GCA_025201705.1). NCBI lineage: Eukaryota > Fungi > Mortierellomycota > Mortierellomycetes > Mortierellales > Mortierellaceae > Dissophora > Dissophora ornata. The sequence goes on from MU616626.1 coordinate 30,278, forward strand.
CCAACTTCTTCATATCCGTCAAGCGCTTCTTGGCACGACCGTTGCCCTGGGCTGCAGAGCGCAGGTACCATCTCCTTGCTTCTTCCAGGTCCTGCTTAATACCGATTCCAACCTAATTTGATAAATACGCAAAAGAAACCGATGGCGACAGATGATCAGTAATTTTATCCGCAAGGATGGGGAGGACACATGGTTAAAAAGCATCGCAGAACTGGTGAAAAAAGGGACAGAGTATGGTAAAGCATTTACCTCAGAATAGTATCCGACGGCGTATTCGGCGCGAGACAGTCCCTTGTCTGCTGCCTTGCGTGCCCAGAGGTAAGCCTCTGTATCGCTCTGCTTCAGCACGCCCTCCGAACCCGTCAGGTACCAACCAGACAGTCCCAGTTCTGACTCTGCATCGCCCTGCTCAGCAGCTCGTGTGTACCAGGCAATACTCCTCCTGGGATCGACAGGACACGTCAAAAGACCATATTCATAGCAGTGACCCAACTTGAACTGACTTGGCGCATATCCATACCCAGCCGCCTGTGTAAACAGCTCTCGAGAGTATGCTTCATCGGGAATGACAGACGGGATGCCAGCCTTCTCAAAGCACAAGCCCAGCTCGTGGAGCGCATGCGGGTTGTCCTCGTCCGCATTCGCTGCCGCACGCTTAAGCCAGGTGATTGCTTCCCTTGGGTTGCTCTGCTGACCCAACAATCCCTTCAATATAACCATACCAAGCTTGTACATGGCCGCTGTGTCGCCCAGCGATGCGGCCTTGCGATAGAACTGGACAGCTCGACTGTGATCGCGCTTCGTACCAGCACCGAGCTCGTGACAGACGGCAGTTCGATAAGTAGCCGCTGGGTGGTTCTGTTTCGAGGCCTGGATGTACAGGTTAAAGGCCTTGTCATGGTCGATCTGAAGTCCCAGGGAGCCATTTCCATAGCAGTTCGCCAAAAAGAATTGGGCATCTGGGTAAGCTGGTTTACCCATACCCATACCCGTTGTCGCCAACCGCTTGATAATCTTGAGTCCCTCCAAGAACAGTGACTCCTTATTCTTCTTTTGCCGCTTGGGATCTGGGTCGTCGTTGCCAAAAGTCACAGCGGCTTCGATCAGCGCCTTGGCATAATCGAGCTGTGCAGCTGGGTCATTGCTGTTCTTGGCGTGCTGGCGCATCTCATCCAACAGCTCAATCGTCAAGGGTCTCTTCTTTGCGGCAGGTGGGGGTCCGCTGCGTCCAGATGCCATGCTGTTGCCAGAGTCACCGCGGTGTGGTGGACGGGCTCCATATCCTGGACCCATAGGTCTGGGGCCTCCGCGACCTGGAGGGGGCCCTCTCATCGATGGTGATGCATGCAAATTGGCACCACCAGGCCCGCCAGGTCCACCTGGACCGCCACCGTAATATTGTTGAGGGGGTCCGTAGCCAGGTGCCTGAGGACGATATCCGCCGCCATACTCATATCCGTTACCTGGGCCTGGGTATCCACCGCCATACTGTTGCTGATATTGCGGGTCCTGGTAGTAATCCTGGCCATATTCAGAGCCATAAGGCTGGCCATATTGGTCATACTGGACATCTTGGTATCCTTGCTGGTATCCAGGGGCACCGTAGCCAGGACCTCCAGGACCTCCAGGATACTGCTGCTGATATCTAGGGTCCTGCGGTGGGTACTGTCCATAGGGTTGAGGTGGACCTCTGAAGGGAGGACGCTGGTGAGGCTGCTGATAATCAGCGCCATATCCATAATCCTGACCGCCGCCATAACCGGGCTGCGGGGCACCATATCCCGCCCCACCAGAGGCTGATTCCGTGTAAGTTGCGGCGTTAGGGTTTGCGGCAGCATATGCGCGGACGGTGGAGTGGGTAGAATCAGTGCTTCCTGTCCGCTGAGGGGCCTGACCCTCTCCCTGGTTCAGAACCACACCTGCGTCAAATGAGGTTGCACCCTCTACACCCTCTACACCCTCTGCAGGAGGATGTCCTTGGTCTGATCCAGAATACCTCGTATCATCTGCATATCCGGTTCTCTCCACCGGCATCTTCGATTCACTCTCAGAAAGGCGCAGAGGTAGTGCGGTCAGATCCTCATTCGCGCCATCGTCGTCGTGATGGTGGTCGTTGTTGTTGTCGTCCAGCGACAGTGCTCCCAGATCCAGATCTAGCACAGGTTCCTTCGAGGAAGAGTCGCTTTGACTATCATTGCGCAGGGGTGAAGCACTGGGTCCGGCAGAATGGAACCAACCAGGTGCATCGTTGGAAGGTGCAGATGGAGAGTTCAGTGGGTTGGGGCTCTGTGTATTATCGGTCTCGTAGAGATCAAAGGAGGCCACGTTGGGCTGGTAGGAATCCTTTGGAGGCAAGGGTGCGAGGGTGAGCTGCGGATGAGATGCGCTGATCTCGTTCGAGCGCGAACTTCCTCGGACGGGATGCGCCATGGGCTGTCAAGGAGAGGTTGAGGAATATCGGGAATAGAGAATGTTGGATGTCAAATCTAATGGCGCAGAAGGCGCAATATACACAACAGCCATTGATTAATAGCCATGATTAGTAAATGAATGTGATCGGACACAAGGCAAGCAAACACACCAAAGGCCAAATCGATGAGAAGCTGGGCAGGTCGCGTAGTGTTTGTGGGACAATGGATGAAGGGGATCGAGGAGGAGGTCAAAGGGAGATCAAACAGGCGGGTCAAATCAGGGACCAATTGGGTAGTTGATACTTGGTTCCTGCAGGGACAACTCAACAGAAGGCACCCAGCAGGTCTTCAGAAAAGAAGGGGAACGAGTAGCGCAAGTGAGGAAACGAATGGTTACCCACACAACGAGATGATCACCTTGCGTTTTTTGAATGGGTGGTATGTACAATGGCATGCAAAAAGGTGTGCAGTGCAATAAGGCGTGCAAAAAAAACAATATATACCACGCGTGATGATGGTATGATCGGAACAAAATGTCATGAGCAAGTAAGGGAGGACATGCCTCCAGTGGAAATGATGAATACGAAAAGGCGTCTGCAGGTTAAATTCCTTGATGGAGGAGTTGTCGATGGGCTTACCTCTCTTCTTTCACACACACGCACACACACAGCGCTATATCTCGGTTTTATTTTTCTCCTGTTGGCGAGAGGGGGTGACAGGGTGCGAGAAGGGTTGTTTGCTTGGCGGTGAAACGGAGTCTCGAGTTGATGATGGAGGGTAGGACTGATGTTGCACCCAGTGAATGCGGCTCCTGATGCACAGAGATGGGATGGGATGAGGGATGAGGGATGAGAAAAAGAAAGAGAAAAGGAAGGGGGGAGGCGTAAAGAGAAAATAGTTTTGGAGTTGCGGGGGGCAGGCGGTTTGTGAACAGCAACACAAAGAACAGAGAACGTGAGAGCTCAACCCACATCCCACCCATCCCGCTCGTTCATTCATGGATATTCATATCGCATTCAGGCTGGGCAGAGCAGCGCTGAGCAGCACTGAGCACTACCACACGCATGGTCTTGACACCTTCGTTTTCATACGCTGTCTGAAAAACAAAAAATAAGATGTTTATTTGCGATTATTGTCCATGAGAGCCCTTCTCTGAATCCCTCCTTGGGGTTAAGAAATATGATCCATCATCGGAAACGCCACGAACGTATCGTGGTACGGCCGAAATGATAAAGGATGTATCAGCCCTTGCCGTCGAATCAGCAGCCCTCCAAACACTCAACTTTCGTTGCTCTTTGTGTGCCATGGTCGTCCATCCAGGTCCACCACTCTGCCATCGAGCTGAATGATCTCAAAGCGGCCTGATTGACAACGTTCAGTTTGAAAGACAGAGATACGAACCAAGACTGGCCTGTTACGCTTCCATCTCTTTCTCCTCTTGTTCCTTAAACGACAGCGGCGTGTCTGTTCATATGCCATTCATGGGGCGCCCATGTCCGTACCGTGTTCATGTGCGACGTTTGCTACAAGTGTTGTTTATGTAAACACACAGATCTATTATTCGACGGTTACGCACACAGTATAATGCATGTTCACATCTGCACGGGCGTTCGTCGGTGGTCCATCCGCTCCTATGTGTTGAGAATCCTTCAATCCATAGGACGCATATTAGGCCAAGGCAAGTAGTCGATCAACCCCCTCCCTCTTGCGCAACTTGATCGTCAACCCTGATTACGACGTGGATGGATCTCGAGCGCGTTGCATAATTAGGTGTCACATCGACGGTTTTGCCGATAAGACAAAAAGAAAAAAAAAACCCCCAATTGGTGACATGTCGGCAATCTTGTTCTCTCCATCTTGCCTTCGCTTTTTTTTTTTAAAAAAAAAAAACCTCCCCACATTTCCCATTGATTTGACGTTCTACCAAAAACCCTACACCTTCAACAGAAAAGTTCGACAAAAAGCAATGTTCTTAGACAAGATCAAACACAAGTTTGACTTGAGCTTGATCAAGAACATTGAGCTCGAGGATATGGCCATTGACTTTACTGGGCCTGACGATTGGACCTCCACCTTATCCTCGGATCATATGATCGCCCATATCTCCAACATCCCTGGATTCTCATGGCCTATCCAGCAAATTCAGATGAGGGTAATTCCGGACACGCATGCTCACTTTAATACCAAGTCGATCGATGGATTGGGAAATTAGAATGTATTGTTAAGCAACCCATTCCCGCCCATTCTTGTACGCTGCCCCCTTGCCACACATGATAGGTCATTATTCGGGTATGCAAAAACTTCACTTTTGATCAGCGTCATGGTTACAGAAGGCGGTGAGATTCCTCTGGTCTTCCTTTCCCACCTGTACCACATGGCGGTCTCACACGCCCTCCAATTGCGAATTTTTTTTTTTAGGACAACGACATTGACTTGGGCAGACTTGACACTCCCTACTCGCCAGCGAGGGTCTCGGGCGGTATCATTTCCACTTCGTTTGCTCATTCGACCATGTCTATCTATGAATCGTCTCGGATGGCGTTTTCGGAATTTTTGGCTGCACTCGCCACGAAAACCCACCACACGTTCACGGTCAAGGCTTCGACGGACATTATTTTCCATCTTGGGCTGTTGGGGACGCATACAATCCATAGTATCGACTTCGTTTCGGATATGACGTTAAGAGGACTGAATAACCTGCCGGACATCAAGTGTCTGTCGATCAAGGATGTTAGCTTCGGTCACGGAGGGGATGGGGCTGGGAATGCAGAGGGCGGGGCAGACCGAGGGAAGGAGGGAGAGGGAGTGAAGCGGCAGGAATTGTTCATAAAAGGAATGTTTGATATTCAGAACCCTAGCCAGTTGTCGTTGATGCTTGGTGATGTTACACTGGGCTTGGCATACACAGCAAAAACTGCGATAGACGCAGGTGAGTCAGGTGGATCAACAGAACGACTACCCATTGGAACGCTCATGTTGGAAAACTTGGCTTTGCTGCAAGGCTTGAACGATTGCAGGATAGGCACCATCAGACTTGACTTGACTCTGGATGGGACAAAGCAGTTCCTGAAAGACGTCGCACAGGGACCGCAGACAGTGCATGTGCATGGATTCGATGGAACATCAAGAAACGAGGCACTCGTCGGAGCGTTGCATGGCTTGGCGACGTCGTTCATCATGCCCACGTTCGCTGCCCCAGAGCTGGTCCCTCCACCAAAGATTGAACAACAATAAAGAAAAGGCATGCGATTTATTGTATTTGAGTTCGTCAGTGGTGTGAGATACATGGTTCATAAGCGTGGATACATGGTTCATAAGTGTGGGGCATAAAAATAGGTCATAAAATCGCTCTCTCCTTCTCTCTCATTAGGTCTTCACCTTCCTGGGTATCGCATGCTGGTGATGCAAATCTCCGTTTGGCAACTGCAAATATCTATGAGCAGCTGTTCCCCGGCTAAACACCATCGCCACCTGCTGTTCTTGCTTATCCGTGCAATCTGTGCAGTACCGAATCCGACTGACCCAGTCGTCATTCACAACTTGATCAATCGTCAGCCGTTTTCTTGCATCTGGCTCTAGAATCCCGTACAAAACCCTTCTGCAGCCGGGGGTCTCGATTCTATCCAGAAACTCGTGCCCACCAATGTGTCCGTTGTAAGCATAGGTGTTGTACACGGCAGGGGGTACAGCTGCCGTTGCAGCCGTCGCTACTTCATCCATGACAGGCGATCCAGATACAGTGGTAGAAGATTTGGGGCTCACAGAGCCATCCTCCTCGCAGTTGGCACTTGTTGGAGACGCAGTCTCCGATTGTGAAAGCGACGATCCGGAGTCTGTCGGCTGATAGGATGGGAAATGGCGGTGGTGGTTCACTTCATGTGGACGGCCAAACGCACCCGATCCTGAACCCAGGGATCCATAACTACGGGAGGAAGAGCTCATCGAGTCAAACAACCTAGGGCCATAGCTGCCGCCATGGCGCTGACGTTGGTCGTATTTCGACCGGCGCTGGGCCTCGCTATATCTGTGGGCCATAATGTCGCTGATATACCGAGCAAAGCGCGCGTCCTTCTTGCGGTCGGCACGCGACCAGGGCATGGCAGCGTAGTACATGGTGTAGAAAATGACGCCGCAGGCCCAGACATCAACAGCGCGAGGGTCATACTCATCCTGGCAGAATTCTTCGGGTGCAATATATGGTTCTAATCGGAGATAGTTGACAGAGACGTGTTAGATGTTTGAAAAAAAAACAAAAAAAACAACAGCCTAGAAACGAGGGATTTTAAAAAATGGAAATAAAAAAAGACTTACCACTCCCGATGATGCCTTTGCAGGGCAATGGGTTGGGATCTCCGACAGACTTGAACACGTTGGCAATACCAAAGTCGGTGATCTTCAAAATCCTGCCCGTGGCATCGATTAAGATGTTCTCAGGCTTGAGATCGCGGTGCTGTATTTGATTTTGGTGGCAAAACTTTGATGAGTCAGTCTTTCGTAATAACCAGAACAAGGCAGGCCGCAAGAATCCTTTGGGGACATTTGATTATATCACACAACTTACAGCGACACCCATGCTATGCATGTACTGCACTCCGTTGACGAGCTGCCTCCACAGACAGTGCTTCTCATGTAGACTGATTGGCGGATACGACTTTGTCAGCAAATTAAAAAGATCGCCACCGGGCGCAAACTCCATCACCATGCAGTACTCTGGGAACTGATCCAGTCGCAGCTGTTTGGCATGCTGCTTTTCCCGCAGCTTTTGTTGCTTCAGTCGCTGGATCTCCTTTTGGCGAAGCTCCTGCTCAAGTCGCTGTTTCTTCTTCTTGGCAACCGCAGCTAGCTGAGCTTCGGACTGACGGCTTTGTGGAAGTACTCGGTGATGGTGGCAAGTCTGATGTACCCGCCTATGTCGGTGCTCGTGGCCTTCCAAGACTCTGGGACTACTCTGTTGCTCGATCGACCCGACGACACTTTTTCGGGCAGAGGGTGTATCCGTCGAGCACTTTCGCTGGTGTTTGGAGACAACAGATCTGCGGGGAATCGAGCGATGCTGTTTGGAAGTAGGCGAGGACAACGTCGAGGAGGACTGCGATAGTAGTTCGCCTGCGCTCCTCATGGCTTGAACATGGCGACTACGGTCTCGCGGGCAATTGCAGTCCCGATAATCGTCCCTCTTATGCTCTTCTGCTAAACCATTAGTAGACGCATCCCGACAACGGATACTGTTCTTTGCGCGCTCCTGCTCCTGCTCCTGCTCCTGCTCTGTAAAAACATCGTCATCAAGCAATTCCTGTCCTGGCTGATCACGAACTAAATCAATGGTCTTGATAATGTTCTCGTGGTCCATCGATGTCGAGATACAAAACTCGGCACAGACCTTCTTGAGGTACTTCCGATGTGTCTCTGTAGCCTTCGGGGGGCGGAACTTCTTGATCGCATAGATCAATCCACCTTTGTTACTGACCGATAGTCCCGTTGTGCTGGTTCTGCTCAAGAGTCGCTTTTGGTAGGCCTCACGCTGCTCGGGCGTGACCTCGTCTGCGGTCGTCGTTATCAGTGTGCCCGAGCGTGGACGAGGTACAAGGACCGATTCTGCAGAATATTGATCCACGGAGGAGAGCGTCGGTCTTGAAGAAGCCCTGGCGGATGTGGCAGTCTCCTTCTCCGAGTTTAGACAAGCGTTTCGGGCCCGCTTTGACGATCTCACACGAAGAAGCATGACCTGTGCCTGTGTGCCTGCACCCAGTTCGCGTCCCGGCACTCCATACTTGGACTGCAAAGTTGGCATTCTAGTAGGCTTGGACTTTGGCATGGTAGAGGCTCTAGGGCGGTGTCCTCCATTCCGTCTTTCCAGGATGCGCTGACCAGCGGGGCAAGCGTTTTCATGCTCAAAATCGGATGTCAGAGGCGAGTAAGGCGACGGCAATTCTTCCTCTGGGCGATCTTGATTGCAATGGGAGCAATAAAAGTTTGTCAGTTGTTTTTGGCCGCCCACATGCACATTAGTGACATCAACTAAATGTGATCCAAGCGCCGGGTTGGAAGGAGCGATGGCCGTCGGGTATATAACCGTGTTGAGATTAGGAGAGGACACCAGCTTTTTCAGGAGCCTTGCTCGAAAGCTGCTGGACTCAGGAGGTCTGTGAACTGGAACTGCAACCTTGGACACAGAAGCAGGAGCAGAAGGCAGAATCACCGTCAATTGCTCGACTGGCTTTTGTCTCGATGAAAGGCTCTTGGGACTTGTTCGGCTACTATTCTTAGGACTGACCGGTCTCCACACTGGGCCTTGAATGACTTCAGAGGGAAGATATCCGTCCAGAGCAACAGGTCCGCCAGAATCTGAATCCGAAGATTCGGTTGGAGGCTTGAACACTCGAAGCAGGCGCTTGTATAGCTTGGGAATCGGTGGAGCGACCACCACGCTGTTGGAATTCGGAGAGAAGGATGATTTTTGAGCAAGGGATCGAGAAGCTACTGAAATCGGTGGTGCTTTTTTTTGCATGGCGGTCTGTTCGAAGGACGACAGCTGCTTCAAGGATGGTGGTTGTCTGCTCGATACGCTCACTTCAGGGATCTTGGCCAAGGATGACTTCGACTCTACTGCGATTTCCTGTTCCTCAGCTTTCAAGCTCTCCACATGTGCCAAATATGACAGTCGGTGCGTCACTCTGAGGCGACCACTGGAGCTAGCCGTACTGACGACGGTTGTTGTTCGGGAAATTGGTGTATGTAATGCCATGGCGGTAGGATCTACCGAGGCAGAGTATGCATCATTGACCGTCAATTCTTCGATCATCTCCTCTGTCCGTAAACCCGTATGGCGAAGGTGATGTGAGCTGCCATGAGCGTTATGGTGCTTCCTCTCGGTAGTGTATCTGCTGTCTTTATCGTGGCCATTGGGATGACGATGTGATTGCTGACCAGGACATGTTTCCGCAGGAATTCGTTGAAGCATCTCAAAACTGGTATCGATCCTCATGGGTGACGATCCTTGGTGTGTGGGTCTTCCTTGTGAAGGATGCTGTTGATCAGCGAAGACAATTGATGTCTGCCTCCTTTTTATGTGCGTCTCGCGCTCTGTTATTGGGGCTGTGAAATATGGACATTTAGTAAAAAAAACCAAGATTCATCCTGCAGTCGAAGATGAGAGCACCAGTTTTTGAATATACCTTGCACGCTATGTTCGTCTGCAGAGACTTTAGTTAGCACATGCGGTGGTTGTTTTCTGAGCTGAGAGGACTTTACTGGTGATGCCCAAAGTTGGTCCGCATTGGAGCCACTGTTGATTGTTGAATCTTGTCCAGGAAAACGGCGAGACATTTTTTTTTGTTGGTTTGGTATATAGGGTATCTAAGTCTTGAATCCTGTAGAAAGTGGTTTAAAGGGTGAGCAATTGTGCGTGTCGCCAGGCAGGAAAGGTGTTCAGGGACAAGAGGGGTTAAGTTGTGAAAAGAGAAAAAAAATACAAGCAACAGAAAGTGCAAAGAAGTGCATGGGAGAGCGGCAATGATGTATAATAAGTGATTTGGCGTCAAGGGTATCTTTGGGCGGACATGTGGTAGAGCAAAAGCACGGTTGAGAAGGGAGAGAATGTCCTTATCCGAAAGTTGAAAGCAGAAAATAGAAAACTGCCCAAAAGAGCAATGGTCGGTATGGTTATATATCACCGGGCGAGGTTCTGAATAGAAACAGAGAAAAAAAAAGGAGCTAGTGAAATATTATTGAGATGGAGATGGAGACGAAACGGCCGTTACCCAGACTTGATGCCGATATCCACCTGTTTAGACAGTGAAAGGGTTGAGTCTCGCTACATGTTATTCTACTTTGAAGTTGAGCATACCCAAGTCCCCGCCATTTTACTTTGTCATTATTAGCCGTATTGCGATGCAAGCGAGCATGCAAGGCAATGCAGCTTGCATCCGAAATAGAAAATAACTACGGGGGAAAAGAGCCGCACGTAATGCGGATGATGACCCAAGCTGTGCGAAAAAGGGAAAAGGAGGGTGGAGAGAAGGATGCAACACTAATCATCTACTGCTTTTTCATGATTCAGCTGTTTACATACAAACTAGCACTGAAGAGAGACTATGCTAGTGGTGGTTGCATTCCTCTTAAAGCAAGAATACTTACTGTCTTTGTGCGATGCAAGAACGAAGCACGATAACAGGGATCTGAGCCGCAGATGAACGGACGTATCCACAATAGTTACTGTTACGCAGCCAACGGATTTTTTTTTCTTTTCGTAGTGGTCCATTTCCCACGATTGCTATCGCAATCGCAATGGCCTACCCGTCTTTTACCCCACAGTCAGCGATTGGGCCCCATTCTTTCTTCTTCTGCCACCGCTTTGCTCCTCTCGTGTTCGTGTTCCGATTGAAACCCGAACTCGCATGCAACTTGCAAACGACACCCCAGTACGTGTTCCGACAGTTACATTGCTGATCCTGTCAGACAAAATATGTTGATGAGACAGTAGCAAAGACGGATGCTCGCCTCTTGTTTAACTCGTTTTAGGGAGCAAAGCTGTGCTTGTCGTGATTTCCACAGACCAAGATTTGCAAAAGTCGTGTGCATAGCATCCAGGAGTGGTTACGCGAAACAGGTAGTAGCAAGATTTACTCCCTTAACTTGTCCTGCCAAACCTGTGTTTATTCTTTATTTATCCTCTACACCGCAACAAAAACCTCGGTATCATCTGTATTCACTGGGAATCCAAAGTCATCGAACGCACCCTCAAGGTCGTCTTCGTCCAACTCTGCCATAGTCACCACCCTATCCTCACTTCTATCGCCCATCCCTGCAGCGCCGTTCTCGTCCTCACTCTCTGGGTCATCGTCGTATACAAGCGAGCCCGCTCCAAAGAACGGTCCGCCATCTAATATCCTCCCCATTGCCACTTCAATCCCCTTCCTAGCAACGACAACCTTCAGCTCTGGAGTACGTCTGCCATCTAATGACCCCTTCCTATCCCACTCATCGCATTCATCTTCGTGGTACAACGCCGAATCTCCCTGGCTACTGTTGCTTCCAGATCTCCCCCTAACCACGTCCCATCCATCCTCACGCGCAGGCTTCTCTTCACGCTGACGCTTAGCCCACGCTTGCCATTTCAGGAAGGTCTGTCTCGCCTTCTCCTCCCGCCTGTCCCTCAGCTTCCCAACCAGTTCAAAATACAACCGCATGTCTTGTCCCTTCAGCAGTGCCAAAGCCGGTGGAATTATCAAAGTCTTGGATGGCGCACCGCTCCGGAGCTGGTGTTGACGGGTTGGGCTGGTGAAAGGCCCTGGGTATACCAACTGTTGTAGTTGCTCCTCGTCAAACTGGCTCGCGCGCCAACGGTCAGTCAAAATTCCCATGCGGTGCTGCTGAGACAACAGCGGCTGTCTTGACCTGCATACGACATGGAATGGCGCCGTTGCGAGCACGGTCCGTGGGTCAGGGTACAAGGCGGGCGTGGTATTAAAGTAATATTCTGACCAGAGTGTGTTGAAGCGACCCCCAGTTTGCACGTGCAAGACGTTCTGCCGCCAAGCGCTCCGGTTATCAGCAGATGTTTGGTCGAGTTTTGGAATGTAGTCACGGTTCGTGAACCACCCGTGGTTCTCATAGATCCACTTCCATATCGAGGGCGTTCGCTGTCTCAGACGATCTTGAGCGCGCTCGCGCTCGTCGTTGTACAGAAAATCTCCAAACGGCGATGATCCGCTGACGGCTCGTGCAAGAACAACAAGGAGATAGTCGTTGTATTCAAAACGGTTGGGGTGTTGCAAAACAATGTGATGCAGGCAAGTGAGGAAGAGTAGGAATACTGGCGACGGTGAAATTGGGACCGTCTGCACAGGCATTTGCTTTGATTGCTGATGTTGAGGTGGGCCTGGTGGCGGCGAAGCTGGTGATGCAGCAGTAGTGAGAGGGGAGTTCGACTGTAAATGGTGCGAAGCCTCAGTGGGGGGAGATCGAGGCTCCATATGGTGCGATAACGAAGGATCAGAATATGGCGTCGTCCTTCTCCACTTTCGTGCAAACGAAATTGACTCCTTGGCTCCGTTTGGACTGGAGTGGATCACGGATTTAGAGGACCGCCAAGAGTCCAAAGGTTCTTCATCCATAGGCGATGGCGACCCTGGTTTCTTTTGACTAGAACAAGCCTCAGTGCGGGACTGAAACGGGTGGCCGCTAGACAGCCATTCTTTTTCGATCAGTACCCGAAGGCCATGAATCGTTCTGTAGTATGGATCCAGCAGGATCTGGGCAAGAGAGACGAGTTGAGTCGTCCTATCCCATCCATCTGTGCAGTGCTGCATCAGCAAATAAAGCATACAATATTAGAGACATTGGAGAGGAAGAGGCACTCGTGTTCACGGCAATCATTCTCGAATGCAGGGATATAATCCATACCACGAGCACCGAGCAGTTTGCATCTAACATCTTCCCCACGATGCCATCACGGCCTGAGGCAGCTTTTAGCAGATCTGCAACATGGTTGAGCCAGCCTGTAGATTCAATCAAAGTAAACCAGTTTGACGATTCTGACTGGGTTGAAACCGCCTTGAGAAGGCATTGATGGGATTGCGCAATGGCATGGATGTTCCCGAGCGACATGAATGATATAGTAGCATTGGGGTAGTGGTCTGTAAACGAAGAGTCGAGATGATGAGTTGGCTGCGCTACGTGTCTGCCATGGCGTCCACGCTCTATAAAATCGTACCTGGATTCTCGCGACCCCCTCCCACATAGCCATTAGCCACTGCCGTGGCGAACGCACGAGCATCCATGATGCACAGCTTCGGAGGCACTTTTGAGGAAGGATGTGAATGGCGATGCTCCCTTGCGGCGGTATTTAATACTGTCCTGATATAAAGTTCGTCCTCGGGCCCTCTATAGACAATCAGTAAGGTTCAAACAGTTAAAGTTACTGAGTATCGAGGCGACTCTCGTATTTGCGGTAGTTGAGTCAAGTTTTGAACACAGTGGCGCGCACCTTGCACCAAGGAACCCAACCATGGGCTGTGAACTCCTCATGAGGACAAGGCCCGACTCGGGCGACTTCCAGCACACAAGAGGAAACCGCTTGTTGGAGCGAAATGCTGTCAGCTGTTTGATACAGGCGTTTGGGCTGTCCAGCAGTTGCGCTGAACTTTGTGGTGTTGACGGAGGAGCGTCTCCAAGGTATCGCGGTGTGGATGGAGACGACGACGTCCTAGCCGCTGTGTCTGCTGGCGTAGAGCCACTTCCAGGATCGAGGAAGCTAGCGGGCATGATGAATCGCTCAGGGTAGGTCGGCGACAGGTCAAAATCTGCGTTTAGATGGGCTACAGACCTGGGAGGTTTCACACGAAGCCATTTGTGAGTACAGAAAGGAATTGGCCAAAGGCTGCAACAAGGAAGGGGACCAATGGACAAAATGAGCCATACCACAAAGAGGTATCGAACTTCAATCGCCGGAATTCGTGAAAGATGTCGTATCCTCCAGTCCAGCCAAGCGTCCTTCTTTCTCGTAGTTCCTGTTCGGATAGGTCTCCAAGGCAATCATGTCCAGACTCGTCGTTGCGGCTAAAAGGTGACAGGTTGATTATATCCTCAGTGGTCCATAGAGGAACGTTTCGCTGGACAGAGCTGCGCTCGTGTTCCAGTAGTGTTCGACCCATCTGATGAGGGAACCGACTCCTGACATCATCGTTGAATACCAGCCGACGCAGAATCGACATAACCTCGCCAACAGCTGGCGGCCCGCCTGGGTGCTGTGAGACAATGTATTGAGGCGAGTCGAACTTGAGAGCGAGAATTATCTTGTGCTCTTGGAGGGTCAGTGAGGCTATGGAGCTGAGAGCAACCTGAAATATGATGGTGTCGTGCCCAGAAGAATGCGATAGGGAGCAGATCCGAAAGTTAGTGATTACTACCCGATAATGGGAGTGGGGAGGGAGTCTTGGCAAATGTGTTGGGTGAGGATGCGTGCGACTACGGGTGTGGCCATGGACATGGCCGTGGCTGTGACTATGGCCATGGTTGGAACGATGTGTGGTATACGTATGCTGAGGCAGGTCCGAGGAGTCGTGAATGCCCCGGTTGTGGAAAGTGTTTCCAGCGGCGGAGAGGAAAGATGCCAAAGGGCCTTGTGCAAGCTGGGCCTTGAACGACAGCGACTCGGGCATGGATCCTGCGCCAAGGATATTTGGGTTTGCAGATGATGATGCAGGCACTAGGCCGACGCCCTTTGCGCCCTCATTCCAGGAGGCCTCGGTGGCAGAGCTGGCAGGATAAAATTCGAGCTCGCTGTCAAAGTTCGCCTGAGTGGCCTCCCCTGGCAGGACCCAGGTGGGATGTCCGTTGAAGTTGTTCTGCATACGACAGTCAGGCAGTGACGATAGCAAAAAGAGACGTTGAGCTGCAGTTGGCAATGCAGGGAAGGCGGAATGGAGGGAGGGAAGGAAGGAGATGAATGCAATGGATGAGCCAGATGGATGAGCGGATGAGTGAATGGGGAGGAAGTAAAGAACAATGCAGGGAATGCATGCATGCAAGTAAGTCGACACCCTTGCTCTCGTTTCGCTTTTTCCACCCGTGGCCCAAGCGTGGCAAATCCCCACGGCTTGCACCCACGGGCAAGCAGGCACGTGGCACTGGAGACACACAACCCACCACCGCCACCGTGTACCGACTCCTGCGAAAAGCACCGGCCACTCACACTCACACTCACACTCACACACCCGCACCGACGACAAAGGGCCATCGTGGACGCAGTCGAGATATCAGATTTCGCATTCGCCATTTATTTGAACACAGCCACTCAAAATCGAACTAGCCGTGGCTCTGGAATAAAAGACGACCACTCAAACTGTAACCCGGGCCTCCTTTTCCGCAGCCATCGCCAGTGCGCCGCACCCGTGATATCGTCGCCCGCTTCGAGCCACTCAAAAGTAATCGTCCTCAACCGTGGCCAGTGAGTGTCCATGAACTCGACCTCCGCCTGGCCCATATGCGACCAGAAATTTGTCACCATTCGAAAGTGCTGCAGTTGCCCAAGTCCTTTCAGCTCTGACAGCCATCCATTCTTCAAGGTCAAGTCCTGTGCAAAGGCCTCCTCGTCAACAGTGGCATAGTCACTCGCGTTGCATCCCAGACATAATACCTCGAGCTGAACTAGTCGGCCAATTTGTGCATACACCTCCCTGGCCGCCACAGCTTCCTCGAGGTCGTCGTTGGAATCGGGGACAGAGAGTGGGCTGTCGTCGCTCAAATTTCGGTCCAAGATCAGATAAAGTTCCTGCAGCTCAAGACACACCCACCCTCTTGACAATACATCCACATATTCTAAAGCGGCAGCCGCAGCTGCAGCCTCTCCACGCTCACCTGGCTCCACCCAGAACCTCCTGAGATTGCTGCACGTTGCAAGCATGTCCTGAAGGTCTGCACTTGAAACATCGGCACAGTCCTTCATCTCAAAATCCTCCAAGGTTGCTGAATGATCATCGATCAGTGCCCTCACAATGTTTGTTTTCGAGCCGAGCGTGGACCGATCCACATGATGACCAAGGCATTTAAAGGATGTCAGGCCTTGGTATGCACAGCCGCGAATGACTGCAACTGCCTCCCTTAACACCGGGTCTGGAACCTCATCAGCAAAATTGCAGCAGAAATGCTTCAGCTTGGGACAGCGCTCTTGAATTGTTCTTGTCAATTTCTTCCACTGGCGCTCACGGATCGTTCTACCGACAATGCTGAGACGTTCCAACTCTGGAAGTGCGTGCTCCAAGATTTGGAGTACCAAGCATCCTGGATACCCTCTTCGCATAAGTGGCAATTCGAACACCCTGATCCCTGAACGGTGGAGACTGAGAGTGTCATCATGTTGTGGCCCTTCCTGGTGGAAACGAGGGTCCTGTACCGTAAAGCTACATTTCAGATCTATGAGTTGAGGATGGTGTGTACACGCATCCATAATTTGAAGGAACTGCATCATGGATATATCGCCTCCATCTATTTTCAATTTCCGGAGCCTCGGTAGCACACTAGAGATTGATCTGAGGAGCTCCGGATCCCTGGTCAACGTGGGTGCTGGAACCTGCAGCTGTTTCAAATGACAGCTTTGCATGACGATCTTGACGAAAATGAGCCACGCCCTGCTAGCCAATTCCGGTACTTTGATGCTCTGGAGATTAAGTGAGCAAGCCATCGAAATAAACTCTGCAGAGGCGGTTGACCCATAACCGATCAGTGGTATATCGCAAGCAAGAATATCGAGGCACTTTTCAGGATCACGACGACGACGACCGCCGCTGCCAATGGTGACAGCATGAGCATAGTGTCGGTTCTTGAGGAGGACGTGTGGCATGGCATTGAAGTGCTTTGGGGTGATGCGTCGCCAAAGACAGGGCTCAAAGTACTGCGCCCAGCCCTTGCAGGTCGCTCTACATCGAGCTACATCACGGGATGTCAGCAATTCAGCGAGAAGAGCGACCAGCTCCGGAATGACAAAGAACATTTTGCTACTGGACTTGTGCATGCTTGGTGTTGAAAGTATGAAAATGCTTTGGTAGAAAGAAGAACAAATGCGTCGGTCCTTTTAGCGGTGAGCGTGAAAGTAAAAAATGAGAGCAAGGAATCTTGTGCGTTCTTAAGACCCCCTGCCCCCTCTTTTGTGCGTTTATCGACTGCATTTGGATCAGACGATCCTCTTCTGCAGCCAGACATGGAAGCTACTGCACGTGCCAGTTCTGTACCCAACAATCAGATCTTTGGCGTCCGTGCACGGATACGTTATTGATGCTATGGAAGATGCATGTGTACGTGATTTGCCTTTGATCATTTCTACTATTATCATTGCTCTGCTTCCATCGACGTCTGAGCATGCTACGCACCCATTCTCGAGGCGGAGACGTATCGATTTCAGATTGAGGTAGTTCAGCCGTAATTCGAGGACTGGGACCCCATTCTGCTTCGACTGGTGATAATAGGGGACATTTTTTTGCGCGAGACCTTTTTGTTCAGCACAAAATCGAGTTCCCCTAGTAGGGTGAATATTGCACGGGGACTGAGGAATTTGGGGCGAGGGTCGGGAACAATGCGAACGGGAAGGAAGAAAAAAATTGCATGCAAGCAGGACAAAGCGTTCTGCATGTATCTCCAAAAGGGGAAGCATTGTATCGTGGGACTTACAAAACGGGAGATAGATGTGGCTGTAAAAAGAGAGGCATGTCAATGCCCCTATCCCAATAGTACAAAAAAGTCGATAAGAAAAATGGGGTTCTCAATTGTCTTTGTCACACTGTTTACATCCATATATTATTTTTTTTATTTGTCAAAACAAGCGCGCGTACTGCTTGCATATAAAAACTACCCCAGGATGACCGAACTGAACACCAAAGCACTCCCCCATATCCTTTTTTTTAAAAATATCGTTCTTTACATGCGCGCAGCCCTTTCTTTCCCAACATCGTCATTCAATACCAAAGGCTCGCCCCTTCGCAGCTGCAACGTCCTACCGTCAGCAGTGATGATCGAAATCGTACGTCTCAACACACGTACTCCTGAACCAGCCAGGGTCGCCGAGCAACTGGACGTGATTGGGCTCGTAAACATGTTACTCATTGGGTCGGCGTAGTAGTCATTGTTGTTGCAGTTGTTGTCGCGGTTGTTACTGTTGCTGTTGTAACTTGTTGTGGTCGTGCTCATCGTCATGCTCATGTGCGTCCTCACGTTCGTGCTGCCTCGATTTCCAGGATTGCCATGGACGTCAAACGAGACAGGGTATCCATTGGTCGGAGAAGGTGTAGTCGCAGGCGATGGAGAAAATGGAAAGATCCCAAGATAGCTGCTTTCAGCCATACAGCTCGAGGAACCGTGCCTGCTCGTACCCGCCGCTGCTGACTCTTCCTCGTTTTCTTCTTCTGTTCGCTCAATGACAGGTGGCGCCGGCGTGAAATGACCCACAGATCCGAGAGGACATTGTGGTGCACTATGACGACGACATTTTGGTTCGCAAGGACGACGAGGCATTGCTGCACCACCACCGCTTGTAACCGCCATGGCAGACGAACCAGGGTGGTCAGAGTATCCGCTCATCGCGTCCGTCGCTGTGGCAACTGTGGAAGACTCAGCCTCGCACAAGGGAGGCGTAGGATACCGCCAGTCGGACTCGCGTGGAGGCAGGTCTGTGCATGACATGGTATAGGAATCCGGGTAACCTTCCAAGATTAGAACCTGTGAACACTCTTGAGTCATGTCAGGAAGAAAGGTGTTGAAGCTGACGGAAGGAGACAACGGCTGGGGCGCACTTGGTGTAGAACAACAGCCTCCGTTCAGGAGATCGGGTGATGAGATTGAGGGATGAAAAGTTTGATAAATGCCGCTCCGTTGCGGCTGTTTCTCGAAAGAGGACGACGAAGAGGAGAACGACGATGAAGAACTATTTGAGCCCCATCCACACACGATACCGTCCATTTCCAGTTTCAGGTCTGACTCACTGGTCAAGACGGCTGGGATAGGGAGGTGAGATGTAGTCGTGAAGACACCTATCGACTCGCTCTTTGAAGAGGAAGAAAATCTAGCGTGGTCGGGCTGTTTACCCTTGACATCGGTGCCTTTCGACAAAGACAATGACATGTGCGAGAGCGATAATGAAGACATGTTGCTCGATGCCCCTAATGAGAACATCGATCTCATCCGTGCATCAGCAGCTATCTCGGATGACGCTGACTGAAGAACGGATGAGACCGACATACTATTATTTTTGTTGGTCGGACGGGGCTCCTTTCCTCGCTTCTTGTACTCGTATTTGCTCGCAGTATTTGAGACGCTCTCCGGAAGATGAGGGCGACCAGACAATGACAACTGGCCCAAAATGATCTCCCCGGAAGTGCCAAAGGACAAGGTTGAGGGTAGGTTCAGTCCCTTACCAAAATTTATGGCAGTACTGCTTCTCAGTTCGTCGCCAACAGAGCAGACCAAGTCTTCGCAGGATGGTGACCAGGAAGGAGATGAAGACGAAGATGCGACCGAAGAAAAGGAACCCGAAGAACTACTGGGAGTGAGCGTGACGATTCCATTCTTTGTAGAAGGTGACTCTCTCTGCTTCGAAACTGTGTGTCTTCTGGACTTCTGGTGGCCCTTCGTTATTCGCGATATCGAATCTCGCTGTCCGCCATTTGGAGGGCCAAAGCTGACAGGACTAGGCGAGGCCAGTTGCATGGCTGGAAGGGAGCGGCTGGTAGGCAAGGGTTCGTTTTGAGTAACAGACGATGATGTATTGGCGCGTGTCTGGTATCTAGGTGTCGCCATTCCGCGAGCATTGTTGATTGAGAGTCTTATCTGCGAGGTATTGGACGATTGAGATGAGGCTCCACTAATAAAAAATCCTTCTGGGTTAAAGCCATTAAAGCTATTTAGACGCAGAGGTCCTGATCGAGTCTCGATCTCGAAATCATCAGAAGATCTGCCATGGCGCACGCCCCCAGGGCGGGAACTTGCAACTCCAGGTGTTGCATCGCAGCTCAAACTAAATCTTGATTCGTTTTTGTTCCAGCCCACAAAGCTCAGGTTACCACCATCGTCGGCATTGGCTGTATTGTCATACCCAGATACAGGCGTCTTCGGTCGCTGGCGATGACTGTCCTTTGAGGAGTTGGCCATGTTGGCAGCGTGGATTCGATTGCGGAGATGCAAGCCAGACGGTCTCCTAGACACAGCCCCTGATTCCGCTCCATATCTGGCCTCCCTTTGACTGACCTCAAGCGTCCCTAAGACCTCCGACTCGCTCTTCTCGCTGTCACTCTCGCCATCATCGTATTTCTCGCACTCCTCCAAACACGTCTGACCATCGCGTGCATCTTGACTCTGAAAGCGTATCCCATTGCCGCAGTACGATTCCTGCGCTCGATATTTACTATGTCCAAGAGCATTACTCGTTGGGCTTAGCTCCATCTCATTGTCAATTTGAGTGTGGTCCTGCATATGTATCGAACGTTCAGCAAGCAGGTCTGCTGCAAGAGCACCGTCTTTCTTGCGGGTGTTGGGGTCGTTGGTGCTCTCAAACTTGGCGCGAACATAGACTTTCTTTTGAGGATGGAGACGAAGCATCGTCAGCTCCACAATGATGTTGGCAACCTTGAACAAAGCGATGGCAGCGACCAGGTTGGTCAGCAGGGTCATGAATGAGAATTGACCAAGCTGTCCTGTCTGCGAGAACACGATTCGGATACTATCATTACACGCGACAATGACAATTGGTCAGAGAAAAAGGGAAAGAAAGAGTGGGCACGTCAGGAACTATAAGCTTACCCATGTCGATTAATTTCCACGCGGTTGCCATCGCGAAAGTCACGGATGGTCTCGATGACTTTGTACTCTTGATCGTGTATGGCTTTAGGCAGGTACTCGTAGCTGATCAGGTTTGGGTTCCATCCCTTGGCAGCATATTGAATTACCACAATCACCACTACTCCTGACGAGCGGACAGTCTCACCTGCAACGGCTGTAGGTGTGCGAGACAGCTCGTCCAGGTCTATACCCGAAGCCTTCAGGAACTCGCCCACAGTCATGACGTCCCCTGCCAAGTGAACCGCTGCAGTGGTAGTACCTGAAGGGACGGAGGCATTGGCGACGGGGACAAACCGGCTCTGATCAGCGAAGGTCTTGACAACCTGTCCGGTCTCAGAATCGCGCAAAAGCCCTGACACCATGTTGCCAGATCGCATCTGTAGACCTGTGGCCTGTCCACGAATCGAATGTTCCAGCATGAGCGTGAACCGCTCAATGTCTGCCACGATCGAAGTTGGGAGCAGCAAGGTCGAGGGAGCCTTATTAAGATCACATTCTGGGACCGTGGGCACATTGACATCGCATCGGCTGGGTGTTCCTGCAGATTGTTGCTCGGTCTGGTTGGTGAATGGGCCGTATTGTGTGATCTGTGTACGGGTGGTGACCAGTGCTCCATCGACGCCAGGCTCGTAGAGGATGTCATTTTCGTTCCAGTAGATGCATGGCTGTGCTGCGGGCATGCTACAATAGGCAGGCGTGGCGATGCCGTCCGAAGGTGCTTTTAGCGTGACTCGGACCGCGCCTGGGAAAAGGAGGGGAGGATAGACAAGAGATATGATATTGATGTCAGAATTGAAATTATCAAGCATTATATAAGTGAATCGAGGCATTATGTTGTGGTTGTTGTTGTTGTTATTGTTGTTGTTGTTGTGGTCGTATTGTTGCCGCAATGCAAGCATTGACTTGCTGCACGTTCCCGAAATTGATTAAGCGTCATTTGTTGAGATTGATTATAGTCTACGAAGGACATCGTTTGCTCTTCGCCTTTCCCACTTGCCCTCGCCCCCAACCATAATTTTCATAATTTTTCCTCTTCCTGTCAGCCCTCTCCCGTCAACCCTCTTACCATTGATAATGTTCTCTGTTTTGAGGTAACGCTGCTGGAGGATGATTGTTGCGGCAATGTATGTTAGGATTGTGGCCTGAAAGAGCCGGTAGAGACCGCCAAGACGACGACTGGAGCGAGAGAGGAGGAGAGAGAGAGAGAGAGAGAGAGAGAGAGAGAGAGAGAGAGAGAGAGAGAGAGAGAGAGAGAGAGAGGAAGAGAGGAAGAGTCAAAATAACACTCAAAAACGCGTCGCTCTTCGCGTTTTCGCGTCATGGTCGAGTCGACAGGGTGTGCCGTTTGTCTCGCGGACAGTGGTGAACATGGTGAACGTGGTGGACGTGGAAGAGGGTTGTTTTTGCCGTCGATGCGCAGATGGGCTGTTCCGACACAATGGATAATTCACCTCTCCCGACTCCTTTTTGCTCTTTTGCGTGCTCTCAACTTTGATTTTCCCGTGTGCTCTCTGCCCCGTGTGCGTGTGCGTGTGTTTGATCGGATCAGGGTAAGTTGACGCGAAAGATGCCTGCCTCCCCCTGCCTCTGCTTGCCACACCTGCAACACACTGCACAACAAATCAGCTCTGTACAATACCAGGGACAAAGTGTGCAACTGCTAAAAATACAAATCGCGCAACAAAAACGATCCTGTGCCATCAATCTTTCTCCCCATCGATCCTTCTCTGAATCGAGAACACGGAGATTGCACAGAGATCCGGAATCTTGTGATGAGGTCATGCTGCAGCTGGGACCAGTGACAAGAAGAAGAAGAAGAAGAAGAAGAAGAAGAAAACCACATTCCTTGAAATCACTTACTCTCGCACTCGAAGGACTTTGAATGTCTCGTAGCTAAGGACAGAGAGAGAGGAAGGGAATGACCCAGACAGGCGAATGTCAGAATCAACTCAATTGATTTCAACTCTAGTGGTTTCATCTCTTTGAACCTTGAACCTTAGGTTGATCACGTCCAAAACAAGAAGTGTGGGGACCCTGTGCCTAGCACACAGCAGACCCTTATTTTGTCCTACCTGAAGAACCGATCTAAGAATGACATGACTAATCCCCTTCTACTTCCATTCGACATCATTCCAAGGGAGTTGTATACTGTGAGTGCTGCAGCAAGCTGTCAGCGAACGAGCAAATTCTCTTGTCTACAGAAGAGAGGGCGAGAGGGTCGCTGCGCAACCTTGTAGAGATCGCGATAGTGCTTATTGATTTGGTGGTGCCGTTAGCTGTAGTGTGTCGAGCTACAACTGATAAAAAGGTGGGCACAAGCAGCAGTACGTGGCATACAAATGACAGATGGGACGAGATTTGGGTAGTCGCAAAGTGGTTAGGAGATGTAGGAGTAAAGGCAGATCGGCTTGGAAGCAAGGGGATGTTAGGGCAGGCGTTGTAAGTATATATACATGTATCTAAATGGCAAGAAGAGACAAGAAAAGCGCCTTAGGCAAACAGCTATCAGAATAAAGGGCTTTGGCGAAGGCGAAGGCGAAGGCGGCGTCAATTTATCACGGAGGATGGTAGCTGCAGATGATATGATGAGGCACGCGGAATGGCTGGGAGAGTGTGAGGATCGCACAACCGACAGAAGCGCTGTGAAGATGGAAGCTGGTACGGCTGGAAATTAAAAAAAGAGACGATGGAGAGAGAGGAAGAGAAGGCGGTAGAATAGCCTAGCGTTGCAGAACCACAAGTATACCGTACTGTACATTGGTGGATCAGCTAGCATTGCGGCGGTAACCTGCACATGCTGGGAGACACGGTGAGGATTATTATATAGTTCATGTCAATGGCTCATGCGGGGTGCGGTTTGGCTATATCGGCGCCCATGTGTCAACCATGGTACATTTGGAAAAACAATAATTTTTGCCACAGGGGACCTCCTCTGGAGCGAGTATCGGAGGGTAGAGTCGCAGGAGAGAGAGAAGAGGAGCGCGCGAAAACGAGAGCGTGCACATGCACCGACTCGACCAGAGCGGACTCATAAACCTGGCACCGCACCGCATGGCCAGCCAAAGGGGAAGGCGAATAAGGGCGCCTGCTCAAAGGGATGAAAAAGGAGAGAGTCAGGAAGAGGCTCCCCGGTTCTCGGCGTCTCCTCGTTTTATGTTATTGTTTGATGTTTCCTCTTGTTCTTGTACTTGCGCGTTCTTGTCTGCCTTCCTCGTCTTTGTCATTGCTGTTGTCCCTTGGTCTCTGTGCCCCTCTCTCTTTTCCCTGCTCTTCGTGCATTCTGCTTTTCAGGAGCTTAGTGCATGGTCCAAGGCAGACCATGCTCCCTTTTCCGCCAGTTCCAGGCGTGTGCCCTTTTTTCCGCCCTTGTTTAGTGTAACACTCAGGAACGTCTACCATGACACCGTTGTTGTCGCGTCCACTATTGGATGCCCAAGCAAAGACCCCCGTTGCTGTCAGCCAATAGGAGGCCTGTGTTGAATTGAATTAGAGAAGAGTCTTTGGCGTAGTAGACAGACAACACCTGCTAGACAAGGGATTGTTGTGCCTTGGTCGGGGACAGCTGTTGCGCGTCTTTGATACTTTTTATAATATTTGCCACCCATGCACCCTCTGAGCGCAAACCATATAAATAGACGCAGCTTCGGCAGGGTTTTTTTTGCCGAGATTAGCTTCATCTCGGCAAACCTGCACATGAACACGTACTGTATACTATAGCCGCAGCAGGTGCTCTGTCAGCCTGTTAGCCCACACACCTGCAGCGTGGACGGCGCAATTGCTGGCCACGTAGGAGAGCATTAGAAAAAAGAGACTCGTCAATTCAATTAAGGTTCCTGTGCAGCAAACCCACTCCAAAGGAACGGCCTGGTTCCCCTCCCTCGGCAAACAGCACTGCCACTAGCCACTGTACCACAAAACACAGTGGATAGAAAATCGCCGCTCCTCTCACTCTCTCTCTTCCTCCTCTGCTCGTTCTCCCCCATTCATCTCTCCTCATTCTCATCTCGCGAATCTCCCAGATGGACTCCATTCCGCTCGAAGCCTTCCAGCTGATCTGCTCCTTCTGCTCCCTCCACGTCCTCGTCTCCCTCAGACTCGTCTCCAAGGGCTTCCGCGACCGCGTCGATGGGTCCCTGACCGCCCGCAGAACCCACGCTGTCCCCCAAAGGACCATCACCCCCACGAGTAAACACGACCGCACCGCCTGCTATGTTCGTGTCACGTTCAACCGTCAAATCGACCCCATCACCGTCGTCTTCAATCGATACAACATCCAGTACAACTACCTGGAGTTTGTTCACCTGGCCACACCCGCAGTCATCAAGGGCTCTGAAACTGATACATCCACAAATGCGCTAGCACCAGGAGCAACGGCTGGTGCCCAGAGCATGTACTTTGACTTTTCGTTGGGAAGGTTGGATCTCAATCTATGGGAGGAACAACGGACTCAAACCGTTGTCCCACCTGCATCGTCGCCGTCGGCTACAATCACAGGCCCTACGCAACTTTTGACTGCAACAGACATGGGCACGGGGCGTAGCAGGGCTCGTAGGTCGAGTATCACAGAAGCCTCAGTCATTCGAGTCACAGAGCATGAGATTCAACAAGAGCTGACAAATAGAGGTCCCATCACGCCAATGCCAAAGGCAAGACCCGTCCGCCACGCGTTCACCTCTGCGTTCGGGGCAGCGTCCGCATCTTCTTCAGTCTCCTCCTCCATTGCTGCACCACACGCCAATGGCGATGCGCAAGGGGACAATTACATGGCGCGATTTGCCCGCATGGTTCTTGGGTCGACTGGAACAGCAGGACCACAAAATGCTCGTACACGACCGGGCATGACGGCAGCGGAGCTCGTGCAGGAGGCACAGCAATTGATTCACAAAGTCGAGCCCGAGGTCCTGTCGTTCAAGAAGCAGTACAAGTTCAATCTGTCTGAGGGTGTTCATTACATCGGCGACAATGACTTTATCATGCGATACACCATGTTGCAGGATACGTCCTCTCCTTCACCACAGTTGCTCTTTAAGGTCGATTACATCCGCGCGTCTTGGAGATGGATTGCGTCGGGAATCCCTATCCCCATCAAGACGAGAAAGCTGCAAGAGGGCGGGACCGCCAACAATTCCCCAGTGGATATGTCAGATCGTATCGCCGTAGAGGACCCGTTCCCACAGGAGCGAATTGGTAAAATCTACGCCAGGCGGTTTAACCGTGTACTGCAGGAGATCAGGACGCAGGGTGTGAGTCAACATGTCCGTGGAGAACTGGCGTTGGCTGGTTATGATGCCACATTGCTTCCTCGAGACTTTATTTCAGTCAACCTCCGTTCAGGACCTGTTCTCGAATGGATCACCAAGGCGGATCGAAAGGAGTTTGGATCGCAGTTGCATAAGAGACAAATAGTAGGTGGCGACCCGGGTCAGGCGGAGTTGCTGCTAGATGAGGAGCCACGCGAACGTCTACGTGTGCCGTCGGGCATTAACACTGGCGACGCATCCGACTCGGACTGGGAGGATCTCGCGCCTCAAACCAAAATAGACAAGACAAAGGGCAAGGTCGACGCAGATGGGGAGCCTCTGCCATTGGAGGATAACAGCGAGGATGAAGAGGCATTGGCAGAACTGATCCACGGCATGAAGCGGAACTTGGGGTTCCTGAGCGCGCGCAATATCCTGGAGGAGATGCTGGCGAGCCAAGGCTACTCTAGGGAGTTGATCTGGAAGTACGGGATTGTGCGGAGAGAGATGATGGGCCCAGTGCCTGATCCGCAACAGGCGAAGCAGCTGCTGCAGAAGATTGTGGACAGCGAGGCAGCGAACGGCGCCGCCCGCGGCTGAGGGCGATCATAGGCTTAGTGATAGTAGACGTTTGTGCCATAAACACCCACATAATTGATCCCATGCATGCATGTTCGGCTATGATATGGATGATCTTTATCACGTGTGTGCTGATGGAGGATGGCGTCAGATCAACTCGCAGCAAAAAAAACAGCTTTGGTTTCTCACAACAAGCTTGATTCCTCCTCATTCCTCACCAGCCTGCTGAAGCTGATTCCATCACCATTCCTCCTTAAAACAGCCCTCTGTGTACAGCCTCGCTGTCGTCCGTTATTCGCCTCGTTCCTTCTTTTTTTTTCTCCACACTTTCACACTTTTAAACACACGTTTCCGTTGTACTCCTTTCCCTCCCTTTTCTTCAATCAAAAGAATAACAACAACAATACATTATGGCCACTGCGTTAGAAACTCCCTCCGCAGCCACCGCTAACGGCGCCTATGCCACCAAGGCACCATCGTCAAGCGTATCATCCTCTTACTCGCCAGCAGCTTGCGGCTCCTCGCAGCACATCTTCGCCGTCGCCGCTCGTTCCCTCGAGGACTGTGTTGAGCTGCTGATGTCCTTGAAAGCCGTCATGGCAGAAGAGGAGCGAGAGGAAGGGCATGATATTACACACAGCACACATGGTACCAATGGCACCAATGGCGTCAACAGCACGGGGCATCGTTATACTAATGGCCACTCGTCGAGTCCGCACGGGACAGCAGGTGATCATCAGGATGCGCCACCTCTTGCGACCACCATGCTCCCTCACGCGATCACGCCCTGCAAACGATCCGAGATGTACACAAAACCGTCAGTCTTGGCTTGCCAGGGTACGATCGGGAAACATGTTCGGCACTTACATGACCACTTCCGTCTTTTGCTGGAGACGTATCCACCATGCAAGGTATCCACCGTGGATTTACCGGCGCTGCTCACTCTATTTCTACATCTTTTGAAATGGATATGGCTCACTCGTTTATGACGCAACTCACTAACCAAAACACTTGCCATCTCATCAACGATTGTAGGGACTACCGTCAGAACACGAGTGGATGGTTGATTATGACCAGCGGTCGAGAGAGGTACATTGAAAGACTTGCACGTTCGAAAAAAAAGGGGAGAGAGGGGGGTGGGACTCGCTTGTTCTGATGTCCAACACCGTTTTCTGACATGCAAGTATTCTTTTAACAAGGTGCCGATGGAGACGGACATTGACTTTGCGATCAGCGAACTCCACCGACTTCGAGCTATACTGGAGCAACGCCAGGAAACACAAGATCGCTCGCCATCATCAGACCAGTATCACCCTGTGTCATCTGACCTTTTGCAACCTGTGACCCTGCACGCCACCATCGATCCATCCTATCCACCAGTCAGTTTCCAGACAACGTTTGGACGCGAACTTTGGTTCTGCAGTCTGCATGCGGTAAGGAGAAGCGAACAGGTGATTGGAGAGAAAAGGCTCTATGAACCAGCATCAACGACTCTCGATGCTGCTGTGGTGTTGATCCTTGCTGCTATTGATCGTGTAAACTCACCCCTGTCTACATTTATTACCCTTCTCTTCCGCCTAGGTCCACCATTTTGCGATGATCAAGGTCATCTGCGGAGAGTTTGGGATGCCGGTGACAGAGGGGTTCGGTCTAGCCCCTTCGACCGTTAAGAGTAGGCAGTAGCCGAAAATGTTGCATTAAAAAAAAAAAAAAAAAAAATAAGTCGCTAAAGTTAAGCACGACCAATAGGACCAATAGGGGCGATATTCACTGAGGCCGTGCATCTTTTCAATTTTTGTTGCACTTCATTCATGCGTGGATGGTGAAGCGATCTTCATTAGATTAGACTAAAATATATATTTTACATGAGAAGCTGTGGAATATCCCTCCGATATTCCTTTCACGAGACCATTACCGGAGTGCCAGTGGCCACGCTTGAACGGATCTTCTCGTCGATGGACGGGATGCTGTCGTCCTTGAGGAGAGCCTTGGCCTCTTTCATCTCCTCAATCTCAGCCTCAACCTCTTCCTCGTCCTCGTCTTCACTCCGAACATCCTCGCTGTTTCCGCCCTTTAGAACCTTCACCACCACACGGATGATCATCACCAACCAGAACAACAGCACTATATACAGCGCGATCAGCAGGAACTGGAATCCGCTCAGAATCCTTTGTGTAAAGTAGAGGCCCCTGGCAGGATCCCACCCCATCTCTGCAAACTTTGGCGCCTCCACAAACGTGGACCAGCAGATGACGCCGTAGTAGTAATGCCGCGACAGGACCCAGGTGATGACAAAGAAGACAAAGCCGACATCGGCTATCTGGTCCTTGTGCATGTACTTTAGCATCTTACAGGCGGCCAGGACGATGTCAGAAAAATCCATGGCGCAGAGGACAGCGTGTCCGACGGAGGTAAGGTTGAAGGAGTAGGAGAAGCCGATGAGGAGGCAGGTGATGATGTGGTGGATCATGAACTCTAGAAAGTCCTTGCGACGCTTTTCGATGCCGAGGATGGCGAGCAAGAGCTGCTGGATCCAGAAGGCGAATTGGATGAGGTAGTACCATTTAGCGGTCGCGTCGAGTTGGGTCTTGGGGTAGTCGCGCCAGTAGTAGGTGGTGTCTGACCAGTACTGGGAGTGGTAGAGCAGATACTAAGATTGAGTTTGTTTTTTTTTTTAGAAGGGAGATTCCAATGAGCGGATGAACAATGTTGCAGTCGTTTCCCGGATATTTTTTTCGTCAGGGCCCCACAAACAAAATCAAGCGGACTTACGATGCCGAACGACCACATAAATCCATCGTACAGGACCAACCAACCTACATCGTACGATCGAGGACAGAGCAGCTCAAATTTAAGTACAAGCGCGCAACACCATACACCATACACCACCTGAGCAAGCAAAAAGACCCCCAAGAGGGCCAGACTTTACCTTGCTCTGCAAAGCGCAAGAGCTTGCCCTCGCGAGCATGCTCCTCCTTCTTCTGCTGGATGGTCATGGCAGTCGATTCCTGGACAGTCTTCGTCCTCATGTCCGCTGTCGCTGTTGCCGACGATGTCTCAATTTTCTTGACCTTCTTTTTCTGCTCTCCGACTCTAAAGTACCGGCCCATGGGAATGAAGACATATGTCATGGCCGCCTCTCTGAACGCGGTCCAGATCATCACCCACACCGCCACCATATACAAATCCTTCCATCCTTTGCCATACAACACCTGCGTCAAGCCCGTGGCCTCGTCTACTACGACCTGCTGGTACTGCAGTGCCATCGCAAGTGAGGACCAGGCCTCGTTCGGGTCATAGGCTCCAGGCTTGAGTGTCCATTTCTTCACCACGGCAGGAACACCCAATGGAGCGTTTGTCACTGATAACGGAAGCCTGCGCCAGATCGGGGGCGGGATGATGGCAGAGAGAGAGGCGACCCAGTCAACCGAGTGGCCATCGCGCGCTTCCTTTGACAGAATGAGCGTGTGGGCCGCAAAGACTGCTGCGATCATGGAGAACGACAACACCAGCTGGTGCTGGATCAAGAACGAGGCCCAGCTTTGCTCGACCACTGCTGCTGGTCTCTGCTGGACCAGAACCCCTTCAGAGTTGTATTTGTATATATCCTGTTTATCCGATGCAGTGAGACGCTGGGCTCCCTGGGGTGGGGAGGGCGATCTACCCTTAGTAGGGTCGTGGTGATGGTATCTTCGGTGGTCGTAGTGGTGGGGCTGTCCGGTCCCGATATCAATGCTGGCTTTGCGACGGAAGGAGTTGGATCGTTCCCGGGCGGAGAGACGGGGTCTTAGTGTAGATGATGAGTTCCCACCATTGGCGGCCCCGTTGCTTTGCGTGGCGTCGGCGGAGGCCATGGAGTTGAGAGGAGGCGGGGAGGGGACGAGATCTGGGCTAATGGGGTCCTTCATTTGCGGAGGGTTTTTATCTCTTGGGATGGCTAGTCCGTGGGTATTGATCGTATTTGTCTCACTCCGCGAAAATGCCGTTGACGGAAGGAGAAGGAGAGAGAGAGAGAAAGAGAGAGGCAGGGGGGGGCAATTGCTGCTAAAGTAGGGGTAGAGAGTAGAGCGGAGACGAGGAAGTGTTGGCTGGAAGAGAAGAAAAGAGGTGAGACGGGATCAGTTGTGTGTCTCTCTTTTTGTTGTTTTCGGTTGTTTTGTCCATGGCATAACGACGAAGTAGCGGACTCGGAATGGGCCAAAGAATGAAAGATCAAAGGTGCTCTCGCACCACATGCACACACGACAACCCACAAATGCGCCCTTTTTCCTTTCCTGCATGGGCGGGGTAATGCTGATCAATCTACCTCGAACCTTCCTCGCTGCTACTCTCCTCTCACCCGGATAATGTAAAGGAAAGCGCAATGACGATTTGCATAGTGAGCGGATATTCCCTTTTTCCTTTTTCATCCTTTGTGCGTCGTGAAGTATAGTAGTGTGTTCTCGCCCGCCTCTCCCTCCTCTCGGGAAGCATTGGCCATCATTGCTGTGCCACTCTACGCCTCCCGAATTTGTGAGAGGCTTGCTCTAATATGTTTATCCATCCACTTTTTGCCCTGCAATTGGGTCAGGCTAAATCCCACTGCGGTCTAATCCGCCATGCGACGGGATAAGCCCACCACCACCTGAATGACATGAAATCTATAATCCATGCACATTCTTGAGATCCTCTTTGGCTGCCTGCATCACCCTTCGACCCCAAGCGCGAGAGAGGTGTTCATCCTGAAATGGCTCCTCTCCAAAGCAGGAAAGGGTGTCTAAAGTCCTGCGTCTGGATCGTTCGCGGTGTTTCGGCGGGATGGGCGTAGTAGACGAACCTTGCTTGCGTTATTTACGAGATATCAGGTCCTGATATCCTTGTCGTGCTGGTGGATGTTCTCCTGTCTTGTTCAATCCCTAGTCCCTTTTCTCGATATTCTAGCCCAGGTGTGTGTGTGTGTTTGTTGGAGGGGCGTGGTGGAAACAAAGAGAATGGCCGAGGTATGTAGGAATCGAAGTTAACAGAAATGAAAGGGAGTGGAGAGAAGTAGGGAGAGCGCAATGGGAGGGAAGAAAGGAATAACAGAGAAGAAAAAGTCGTTAAGATTGATCTCGATCCACGCTGCTTTCGATCGACGAGTCTCGATGTGACCCATCCAACGTTTGTCAGCCTAGAAGGCGTTCGGCACCCGTTGGATCTGTATTCCATATCCATCTGAGCCACAAGAAAATCGCGTGTATGTGAGTGATTCCGAGAAGCGCAAACAAGTTCACGCAACGACGGAGATGTGCGCAGTGCTGAGACAGAGCGCACCGTTGCTGAGCAATCAAAGCCATCCACAAACAACATTGTCGGTTGCTTTAGGGCACAAGGTTCAGCGAACATCTCTCCTTTCTTTTTACCACATTGTTTACGGCCTGCCCGGTAAATTCCCTTTTTCCTTTTTTTTCGCTCTGCGCTCAGCGGAGTTGAGGGCATTTTTTTTTCCATCCCTGCTGCGCTGAGGTATTGTGTCCTTTTCTGCGTGGTCTCACGGTTTAAAACTGAACTCGTTCATCAAGATCAATTAAAGAGGGCAACCCCACCTCAAGGCGACGACATTACTCAAGAGCCTCAGTATGCACCTCGCGGATCAAAGGATGAAGAGTCTATGGACAATTCAGAAGATGGCAATGAGGGTTCGATTGATGACAACGTGCAATGGCTCACATGAAGTTTCGCCCAGCATCGGGCAGATGAACAATTTGCGGCCCAGCGAAATGCAGATGTCGCATCAAGATACCGCAGTTGTATATCGTCAGGAGCTGGTGCCAAGAGGCAGCAGCTCAACGGAACCGGCATCAGCGATCCAAACCGATTTCAATCTTAGCCGTAATTGACTTGACAAGTCCACCGCCTTTTTCGTGTGTGCTACTCTGAAGCACAGTCTAGTTGTACGCATGGTAATAATGGACTCTTTCTTGCTTTGCTATTTCGGTGCTGTTCACAGTCAACAATAAACGTCTGTCAGCCTGAGAATTCCTGACCGCGAAATACGAAACGATTATGTTAAAGCATAGTCTCGAACCGCATACGCTTGAGAGTTAGACTCTTTGACGGCTGTGGGTTTAACAATAGGTATCTGCGTTTTATTTGATAGAAGCTCAAACACGGGACGTTGGAAATGTTATCCTGTCCTTAGTCTTTGCTTCCTATATCTCTCTGTCTTCTTTTCCTTTTACTTGGTATTGGCGAGAGGGTTATCGGCAGTAATAGCGCCTGGCTTGAAGTATAAGGGGCAAGCAGCCTTGACGCGCACCCAAGCTTCATCATAGGCATCGACGACTTCTTTGGGCAGGGGGCCCTTTTCCAGGTAGTTGAGGTTGTCCTCGAGATACTTCAAAGATGACGCACCAATGATGATGGCATCGTTGGGGCCGAGACCGGAGTGGTGCGTGATCCAGCGAAAAGCGGATTCGATTAAGGTGATGTTGTGTTCCTTGGCAACCTTCTCAACCATGTTGATGGCTTCGAAGTACTGGCCGCTCCAGAAGCGTTGACGATAACTATTTATGGCGGGCAAGGGGGGTCATGGAGAAGATACTCGGGCTGTTAAAAATCTATATCCAGAGACAAGGGGGAATGACAACAAGAGCAGAAGCGGTGCTACCAGGTTTTTCTAACTTACAGTTTTCCAAAGAAATTCTAGAGGAAATGAAGTTGGAAAGGTATGTTGTGTTAGTGCGCTACCCCGAGACGCGAGACCGTGCGAGCATTGTACGCGACAAAACTTAGCTATCAGTTTACCTTCTCGTCGAAACGACCACTGCCGACCTCCGTGTCAAAGTTGTATTTTCCCGAGAGAAAACCGCCAGCCTATATATATTTCATTCATCCCAGCGAAGCATGTTTCGTGTTAGATCCATGACCAAAAAAGAAACGAAAGAGGGCTGATAATCGCGACGCGACAAGATCTGCATCAACGTAAACTCCGGCGCGCTTACGATAGGGTTGAAGGCATAGAAGGCAATGCCCAAGGCCTTCAAGCAAAGGAGGAGCTCGCTAGCGACGCCCCTGACGATCGCGTTGTACTATAAGGTCGATTTATTTTTGAGCGAAGGGTGTTAGAACAGTCATTTACAAGTTCCGTTGGCATTACTCCGAGGTGAACTGGATACATGTACCATTCCCTGATACACAGATGGAAGGATATATCCGTGTTGCTTGCAGAGCTGGTGGATGAGAGTTACTTGCCATGCCGCAAAGTTGGACAGTCCAAACTAATTAAAAAGCACAAAAATATGTCCGTTGAGTGATGGGGTTGCTCACGCATTGATAAAATCAGCGCTGCCTGCAGTTTCCTTGTAGTCCACATTGTCTAGTCGGCGATGACAAGCGACAAAAAACACAAAAAAGTCAATAATTCTTCTCCAAGTTTGAGTCAATGAACATACTCTCTCAAAGAGTCCCTCGCGATAGAGATCATCGACAGCCTTGATAGTCTCTTCAAAAGGGGTTGAATAATCGGGAGCGTGCAAGTAGAAGATGTCAACCTTCTGGAGTTGCAGCGCCGCAAGCGATTGTCTGAACGTTTTCTTGAGGAACTCATCTCCGTGGGCCCTTGGAACATACGGCGCCACCTTTGTCGAAATCTTGTACTTTTCGGGGTTAAGCTGCCCTAAAGCCTAGAAAAAGAAAAGGCACACAATTCAATACAAAGCAGGCAAATCTGGTTGCGCAATAAGCACGGATTCTTCGCGAGCAGCGAAGTTTCAATAGCAATGCAGAAACCCACAAGCTCAGTGTCGCCCTCGCAGTAGACTCTGGCGGTGTCAATCTCGTTGTGGCCACGAGCACTGAACAGGTCCAAGAATGGCCTGATGTTATCAACACCGCGGACTCGAACCATATTCTTTGTCCCGTCAGTGTGGTCAAGACCGAAGATCATTGTTCTATTGAAGGAAAAAAATATATCATCAGGTCACCGCGCCTATTTTTTTTCCACATGCCATTTGAAAAACTGCCTCCAACGACGACCTACCCGAGGACAATCTTTGGGGTGGTCATATTGTAAATGAGTGTGAAGTGGCAGTGGAAAGTGGTAGTTGGGTTTAGAGAGAGAGGTGGATAGGCTGAGTGAAGAAGAGAAGAAGAAAAAAGGGCATGGATTTATACAAAAAAAATTGAGGCTAATATCATCGCCCTTCCGCTTGTGGAGTAGGTGTGTTAGCCATGAGTAGCGCGCGTTTTAGTAGTCGCTGATGTCTGTACGACTCTACGATAGTGTTTACGCGACCATATCTGTGAGCGGCTCGATAAGACTCTTCTGCGAAGCGAGCACAAAGGCTGAAGGATCTTCTGCGCAGCGAGCGTAGAGGCTGAAGGATCTTCTGCGCAGTTTGCGACGATCTGACAATCGCGTGAAAAATTAATGGACCCCAGGCCGTGGGATTTATTCTCCACATTGGACAGGCGCCTGTGGACCTGCTCCTTTCGTGGCATGTTGCGCTCGATTGCCGTCTTTTAGCCGCAGTCCATGGAGTTACATCCTCCTAAACGTGCCATTACGTCCAATTTCGTCCATCTAGGTAGTCGTCCCTTACTCACACGTCTGCGATCTCGTAGATTTCCTTCATGTTCAGTTTTTGTCGCTGTCTGATGCTCCCTGACACAGTTCTGTCTCCTGGTGCGTTAGCTCATGGCCCATTCGACGGTGACTTTGCACCTTCTGTCCCAGTTCCTCCCAAATTATCTGGCCGTAACCAACGAGCTAACGAGTTCACATCTGCCAGACGCTCTTGTGGGCACTCCTTTGTCCCTTATCGAGCCGGTGACTGAGGTCCTTGGTACCGAAGTTTCAACAGGCTTTCAAATGGCTGATGTATCTGGTGGCCCTTTGACGTCGTCTTGAAGAACATCGATCAACTTTGGGTGACATTGCTGTACTCGGCCCTGCTATTCTGAGGAGGATGCAGCTTTGCGAGCATTCAATGCCGATCGCGCGAAGAAAAGAACGGCTTTGACGGGACGGCCAACCATGTGTGGATCCCTTTTGCTGTATTGAATAATAAGTGCTTCCATGAGTCTGCCGGTGTCAGCCCGTGGTATATGTCCTACACCTTTCAGTTCGGCAGATCATCCAGCTCTCCATCCCCGTCGGAGTTGCTCTCTCCCCGTCGGAGTTGTTCTCTCCTTGCTTTTCATGGTTGAAGCATCTGCTTATTTCAATCTGACCTCGTTGTCATCGTAAATATCCATTTTTCAGCATGCAGAGCGCAAAACAACAGGCGCCTTTATCTATTTGTCTAGTCTAGGTGTCTGCATGACGGGGAAATAGGAGGTAAATCTAGACTACAGCTGTGCAAGTCGCTGCACGATGGCGCTGTGATCAGCAGCGGGCTTGCTGTCGTCGTGCTGACCCAACACTACCAAGAGACCACCTTCTGCAGACTCCTTGCACAGTAATGGGCCCACGCTCATCTCCTTAAAGTCCGACCACACGCGCTCAACTTCCTTTCTTGACTTTTCTGACAGCACAATGCAAAAGATCGCGTCGAACCCTCCAGCTAGATAAAACAGCAGCAGCAACAACGCAACGAAAGAAGGGTTAGAGGACAATTAACTATGGAGGTCGTTAATACAGAAATAGTTTCTCAAGGATTTACCTCCAGGTACACCGGCCATGAGCACACCGGGGACGGCCAAACACGCGTCCAACAACCGCGTCTGCTCTTCTGGCTCGACCGGTACGTCCGACAACCGACTCATCTCCCTCAAGTACTCCCGAACAGCCGAAAACTCAGCATGGATCTCAATCAACAGCTGAATCACAGCTGTTGACTCGCTGCTGCTTGACCCATTCTTCCACACTACTGCAGGGACCGTGCCAGCCCACTGGATCGCAGCATCGTATTCCTCAGGGTTCACCTTCGCTGCTTGATCCAGCGTGCTCAACAACTCCACGACGTTATCGTTCGCAGCACCCAGACTAGCCCAGAGTTCATTCGCCTCCTCGGGCTTGTTCTTGTGCCATTTCAGCACATTCGAGACTAGCGTCGGGGTATGGCTTCCTGCGTCGATATCAGCCAACATTAAATGAAGTCCTGGGGCCAATCTAAACGGACAGACAACATTGTCCCAGCTTGTCTGTTTAGGGTCCAGGACTTTTAATAGGGAGGGGATGTTGTTCTTGGCGTCGTGGTTCATGACTTTCTGCAGAACCTCGGGACTGAATCGACGGTAGGTGTGACTACCCCAGACAGCCGAGGAGACGTCGAAGCCACTTCCGACTTTACCCTGTGCTAAACAGTGCACAAACTGGGCGACATTGTGAAGCAGTTCCTTGCTGTTGTTGGAGTTTTCCTGTTGCTGTTGGGTGCTGAAGGCGTCGTCAAAGTGGATGAAGAGGGCAGAGACGAAGGAAGTGATCAGTGCTGCAGAGGATCCGAGGCCGGTCTTGTGGACTTCTTTAAGGGTGGTGTGCGTTGATGCAAAGAGTGGGATCTGCTGCAACGACTCCGTGTTCAACTTCAGTCCTCTCGCCTCGAGCTATAATGATGTTTATGGTTAGTAATGAGAAGAAAAAAAAAAAGGTAATATAACGCTGGCAGGGATTTTTTTTTCTTGCAGTTGTTATAATTTTACCTCATTCCGCTGAGAATAAAAGTCGTTGTTTCCGGCAACTACGATCTCAAGCCCGTTTTCCAGTTTCTGGGCAATCTTTTCAGTTGGTATCAGGTGTCCCAGGATAGCCAGCGAGTAGATCAACGCCAACTCGACAAACGTGTTCTTTGACTCGTCGTCCTCACTAATTTCCATGCCAACGTAACAAAAAAAAACCCCCGCCCCGAAAGTAGAACGTGTTAGGAAATGCAATTAAAGTCGATGCAACTGCCCGTGAGCCTGATAGCCAATGGGCGCTGACAAGGTATCAAGGTATCGCGTTGTACCTTGCTGTGACCAGGACATCCTTGTCGTGGATGGTGGTGTTGTAGTTCCAGGTTGCATTCTCGAATTGAGGGGACCGGACCGTGATCTTGTATGGTGCAGTAGATGACGCCTGGGTATGGTTGCTGGGGCGGATCAGGGTATAGAAGCGGGCATCTGTGGCAATGACAAGGCCTGAAAACGCGGGGTCGAGGACGAGATAGCCGCCGGCAACCAGGACTTTGCCTGGGGCGGACACGATACTAAAAAAAAAAACATAAAGCGCGAAGGTGTCGTGTTTAACAACAGTGTTTCTCTCCGGCGGTATCTTTATGTCCCTGTTGCTCCCTGGCGCGAATCCTTACGTGGTGTTACTGATGGACATGGTGGGGGTGATGAGGGAGATGATGGTGATAAGCCCAGGCACAGGTTTCTATCCCCGCTTTCCCGATTTCCGGGTGCCGTTATTGCAACTGCGATGAATCCGAAATACAGTGACAGCGATTTTGCCGCTAATGCGCGCTGCAGAA
Organism: Dissophora ornata; assembly: GCA_025201705.1. Classification (NCBI taxonomy): domain Eukaryota; kingdom Fungi; phylum Mortierellomycota; class Mortierellomycetes; order Mortierellales; family Mortierellaceae; genus Dissophora; species Dissophora ornata. The sequence goes on from MU616626.1 coordinate 68,246, forward strand.
ATCATAATAAAAGAGATCTAAAAACTTTCACTCTTCTTTCTCACTCATTCCACTTTCACTCACCAACCTCCTCCCGCTATTGGATCACGCAAGCAGGTAAGACGTCCGACTCGACTCGTTAATGTATCCTCTCCTCCCTCAAAGTCGATCCTCCCTCCTCCCCTATCTCACGCACACACACCCACTTTTAAGTCAGAGCATATGTTGCCTTGTCTTTTCTTCGGAAGAGGCATCCAAGTTGGTCGCTTGCTCGTTACAAATGTGGAAGATTAAATTCCTGCCGCCTGCTCTGCGACTTGTTTTAAGGCGCTTGCGAATGTGCGGGATGTCGTTTCATGAGAGTTGAAGATCTCACCAACCCACCCCTCTCTCAAAACTTGAGTCATGGAGACGTGATCTCTTGATTTTTTGGGAGGGGTTTAATCAGCGGTGGATTTTCTTAGTGTTTGAAACAAATATTCCCCTCCTTCCTCCCTTTTCAATTCTGAAATTGTGAATCAACAATGAACATGCGAATCGAGAGAACTAACGGAATCAATTTACTTTTTGATCTCTGTTAGGTTTGTTTTTTGTAATTGGAGCTCAGGAAAAAAAAAGGGGAGACCAGTGATACATAGATCATGACACAGAGGCATCATAATAAAATGGAAAAAAAAATGAAACCGAAAAGAATAGCGCGTTATTAGATGATATCGAACTAAGATGCGCGATAGTTGGTTGAGAACTTGCTGTTGGCACCAGGATGTCTGCGAGATTTTTTGTTTGTAATTAAATTTAAATATTTATTTTTTTTGTCGCCACCACTGATCTGCAATAACGACGCATCTGATTCAACAACGGCTCCCCTTTGGACCTTTTTCTAGCGGGAATCGTGGAGATCGGACGCCGTAACATCCGGTTCCTCTTTACTCAAGATCGCATCAGCGTTTGGCTCGCCCGCAAACGTAACATCCGGCATCCGCAGCGGCGTTACAGACGGCGATGGAGATGAGCCTCCCACACCGTCTGGACTATCAGTCACCTCCTCTGAAAGCTTCGAGTGTTGTCTCGCATGGTGTTGTTGCTGTTGAGAATGGTACTGCCGCCTCTGGTCCGAAATATGTTGTTCGTTTTTGTTGTCGTTCGGGTGGTGGTGGTGGTGATGATGGTGGTGATTACTCGCGCCGCCCGTCGACATCAGGTGCAACTTGAAATGTCCCAGCCCCGACGTTGGCGAACCCATATCATGGCTGTGACCATGGGGTGCCCTCCGCTGAGAGAACCACCGCGACCGAACTGCCAGCAGACTGGACATGACACCGGATTGGATGATTCTGTCGGCTGCAAGACCTAGCATGACTTGGCAGGTCGTCATGCCAGAAGTGCCATGCGGCGCATGATCCGCTGCTGCACCCCCACTGCCAAGTGCCTCTGCTTTTCTTCCGCGAGACAAAGACCGCGCACGCGTTCCTTTACTACGACTGTGGCTACTGACATCAGGCCGTCCCAAACGCTCTTCATCAAAGCTGGCTCGCGGCAAGGATGCGAGGGGATTGTTAACACCACTGTTTGTCGTTGTGTATCCTGGTGTTGAGACCGTCGACGCATTGAACGATGGGTCTTGCAGCAGCTGAAGGCGTTGATGACTGGCCTGCAGATGTGGGCTCTCCGCCGACCGCCCTGGCGAAAGATTGATTCCTCGTCGCTCCAGAATCGAAGGAGGCGAAGCAGGTATGGAGCCAGTAGGACTGGAGACGTGGAACGATGCACTCTGTCGGTTCACTTCCATCGAGGGAACGCGGGAGAACCCGACGTTCGTGGCCCGATTTTGCGTTGACGGCGAGTTGAAGCTACTACTCGCAGGTCCCGATTGCTGATGTCCTGTGTGATGCAAAGATGTGGCGTTGTTGGAATCGAACCCCATAATCATCAAATCCTGGGCGGTCAAACATGCCCGGGACCAGTGGATGGCATCCCCGAGTTCATGGAAATTAAGCACCATCACTCCTTCCTCCAACTCGTTTTCTTCCATAGACTCGTCCAACACGTCCAGTTCAGCTCTATCCAAACTCACATTGCGTTGCAGGATGCGTTGTTGGTGATGGCTGTGCCCACCCTGGAATAAAGGCTTTGTCGGGAAAAACTTCTTGAACAACGTCTCATCATCCTTGGGGACAGCCATTGTATCCATCGACGGTGACGCTTTGCTGTGGCCGAGTGGCACCCCCATATGATCAGGGGTTGGGGGGACAGAGCGGTCGGTCGAGAAGTGGCGCGAGTGTGAGGTCTGCTGAGCGTGCGGCTGGAAAGCATAGTTCTGTCCATCCGAAAACGTGGTCTGTAGCTGCTGTTTCAGATTTTGGGGTCCCTGCTGTGCGGTCGAGACTCGAAGGATCGTGACAAAGCAGCGGGTACTCCTGGCCAAACACGATGCCAGGCACAGCGCCTCATAATCGTCCTCGCCACCCAAAAGTGGGACCACAATATGCTCGACGCCACCAAAGAGTCCCAGTCCACGGTCAACCAGAACTGCGGTCGCGATGGTGGAATCTGCACTGGATGTGATCAACTTTGACAACACCTTTGTGTTGGAGGCGATACTGGTGCGATGACTGACACCTCCCTGTGAAAGATCCACATGTCCGCCACTGGCGATCTTTTGGGCTTCATCGTGATCAAAGTACCGTGAGATGTTGTACGGGAACTGGAGTGGAGGCTCGGCCGCGTTGTCAACATTCGGTCTAGAGAAGGCTGTGCTTAGAGGAGGCTCATGTCCTGTGGGTGTTCCTGGCATGGACGTAGCAGCACTGGCAGTTGTTGTTCCCGTATTAGCCATTGACATCATCACGCCCGGTTGGAGGTGATTTCCGGCAGGGTACGACGTGGGTGCGGAGGGCAAGTCTGTGAGATGAGAAGAGTTCCATGGATACACAATCCAGCCCACGTTAAGGTCCTCGGCTCTGTCCAGGATATCTTGAGCCACAGTCGATTGAGCAATGTCGGTCGAGATGGCAACCAGGGGCTTCAGGGGTACAGAATTCAGCTTTGCAAACGCCATGACCATCATCATCACCGTGTCTTTATACAGGCGATCCATGCAGCGCGAAGCCGTCAACATTGCTGCGGATGTCCGCTCCGAGATGTGCAACAGTCGAATAGCATAAATCTTGGAGTACTCGATCTCGTATTCGGGACCTGACGCCTCGTTTCGCGCACGAGTATTTCCGTTGGGGTCCGAGATATCGATGGACGGTTGGAGGACACTCTGGCGCCCCTTCTCGTTTTCTTCTGTTCGGATTCCGGCTTTCTCGCTTCCGCTATTCGCCGATTGTCTTGAATATCCACGGAGCGCTGTTCCTGAAAACAGCTGCAGCAGCGTCATCACTCCAGGCGCGTTGGGGGTCTTGTCCAGACAGAACATAATCGCGTTTCGTTTCTTCCATGCCTGCTGCTCCAACTCTGCCGTCTCATCATCCATATCCAAGTCCTTTTCGTTCTTATCCACCTTCACGCCATCCAAATCCTCATAATGGGTGTCTCCGCTCTCCAGTTCCTCCAGGTTATCTATACCTGTGTCCTTTCCACCTTTCCTCCTTCGAACCTTATTAGAGAGTCTCGCCAGGAAACCTCCCTTCTTCACGCCGTCTTTGCTGATGTCCTTGTATCCCTTTGGACGCGAGGCTTGCAGTTTGCGTTCGGCCTCTCGTTTGACTTCCATCTCTTTCTGATAGGAGACTGGGTAGAGGTATCCGACAAATGGGGTGGAGATCATGGTGAGGATAAGGCACATGGAGATCATGATGACAAAGACTCGATCGCTGATCACGCCGGCGTCATGTCCGATGTTGAGGATGATGTATTCGACGAGGCCTTTGCAGTTCATGAGGAAGCCGATGGAAAATGCCTCGCGCCAGGTCATGCCGTTCGCACGGGCTGCGGTGGAGCAGCCAAGCATTTTTCCAAAGCAGGAGAGGACGGAGACCATGATGACCAGTCCCCAAGTCTGGCCGTTGTTCAACAGTGCCACATCGGTCTTCAGACCCGAGCACGCAAAGAACTAACAGATCAATTCCATTCAACAAGGGTTTAGTATAGTTCAGGGGGGGGGTTTCACGACGACTTTTGTTTTCACGCTCTTCAAAACTTACGATAGGGAGAAAGTAAACACCAACAAGATCCTCGAGACGACGGGTCAGACCCTCTGCAAATCCAGAGTCATGGGGGATCAGCAGGCCGACGAGGAAACCGCCAAAGATAGCGTGGATTCCGATGATGTTCGTGACAAACGCACTCGTCAGGACGATTACCAGCGTAGCCGCGATCATCTTCTGGGATGGTTCTTCCTCCTAACGAGTTTTATAAAAAAAATAAAAAAAATCGTATATCCTTGACATTAGTATAGTTCGGGTTAATCACGCCCAAGGTGAAAGAAAATACTCCAGCAAAATATTAAATGTCACTCACCGAATGGGTCAAACGCACGAGCGACAACAGTAACGGGCGCACAGCATAGACCAGGATCACACACCATGCGATGCCCATGAGCACAACATAGAGCGGCATGATGGGCGTGGTTGCGTTGATCAAACTGACCAGTAGTGCCAACATGACCCAACCCAAGATATCACCCGCAGCAGCAGCGCACACAGTAATAAATCCGACCGTTGTGCTCAGCAGTTGCTTCTCTGTAAGAAATCGGTAGGAAAAGAAGGGGGGTAGTCAGCAAAAAAGATACAATAACGCCGCATCAAAAAACAATGGGGGGTTGGTGAGTGCGGAGTTTTTACCTGCAAGGATACGAGCCAACACTGGGAATGCCTATGAGCAAAAAAACAAAAACGCGTAATGATGTACATCTGCGTTAGATAATTGAACTCCTCCCCCCCTTTTTTTTCTGTGGGTTCTTGTTTTTCGCGACTTACTGTCAAACTCATCGCAACTCCGCACGTCAGTAAGAACTGTCCGAACGGCGGTGCCTCCTTTGACACGGTCGAACCGTCCGCCGCCGTCGTCGTTAACGACTTTTCGAAATCCCTGTACAACACCACGGATGCTCCACACGAGAGCAGGAACGGGATCAACAACCCTGCAATACTGATTCCCAGCGCATGTTTTGCTCGTTTCAAGATCAGTTTCGGATCCAGTTCCAATCCGACGAGGAACAGGAACAGGACCAGTCCCAGATTGGCGACGAGGGTCAGGAACGGGATCGACTGTGTTGGAAAGATGATATTATTGAACCCCGGGATCTGACCGAGGATTGAGGGGCCCAAGACGATGCCGGAGATGACCTCGGAGACGACTTTGGGTTGACGGATTCGGTGCATGAATATGTTGATGAGATAGCATAGTGAAAGGATGATCACCGTCTAGAAGAAAGAAGCGAAAGACAAACGAGTTAAGGAATGTAACATTCCCTTTGACATTCTTTGTTTTAAGAACGTGCAAGGTCGCTATTTACCTGAACGATGAACAACGGAAGGGGATCACTCAAGCTGACGACGATGGGGTTTTCGCCACTGAGAATGTTGCCTATCAAAAAAAAAAAAAAAAAAAAAAAAAAATGTCACGCTGTAAGTTTAGAGGCAGCTATTTTTTTTTTTTTGCAGGAGAGCGTAGATCATCGCAACCTAGGCCCTGATGTCATTTGTTGTTGTTGTTGTTATCGTGGGACAAGCTGTCGGTCGTGGGACAAAGTTTTGTACCGTGGGACAAGTGCTGAAAAGGGATATGGCTGTTCGGCCATGGAGCCAATTGAAAGGTTGAAGTCTAGCACTCGTTATTTGAAGCCCAGACAGATTCTTTTTAAAAAAAACCCCCCAACCAAGCAAGTGGCTCGATAACATGGCGGGACACAAAAAAAAAAAATGAAAGAATGAGGCCTAGAAAACGCTTATTCCTCCCAGATGCATAAGGGAAGAGATACAGAGACACACAACAAAACGGATAGGATGAAGTACATGTGCAGTACACACACAACACGCCATTCGGTCCTGCAGCTATGCAGGTAGTCGGACGACCTCCTTCCTTCCTCTTTGACGAATACACAACAACACCGGCAATTGATTTATCCCTCCACATGCAGGCGAGGCACTCCGAGAGGCGGCAGCATGTGAAAGCAGTATCAAGACACACCATCGGGGCCGATGATGATGTGTGTTCACTCAGGAAAAAAGTAGCATTGCAAACGAGAGCAACCAAAAAATGACGGACGCAATTCGCCCTCTGGGAAGGTTGGACCTGGCTTGTACATATTTGGGCATCAGGATGGCTGTGCCGCTGCGTGTCACGGATTTTACAGCAATTGCGTGCGAGGGACACCCTCCAGAGAGGGCGAGAGAGAGAGAGAGGGCAGGGGACCCTGGACATAAACACTCACCACCTTCTGTCGACGTCGTGGTTGTGCTATTGGTGGCACTCATTCTGTCGGAGCCTGGATGAGGAAGAGAGAGAGAAGCTGAGGGAAAGAGAATGCGAATGGACTTTAGGCTGATCGCACCAATAAAACGTCCCTTGAACACAAAAAAAAAAAATGAAAAAAAGATTGTGGCCCAGCAGGAGGGAGCAGTGTTCAAATAATTAAAGGAGACTGGAAAGAGGGGGAAGCGTTCAGTGCTCCAACACCATGCAGCTGAATCGCTAATGAGCAAGAAGGAAGGAGAGGAGAAAGGGGGGAAATGGTGCAATGAGGACAGGAGAGAGAGCGGGAGCGAGAGAGGAAGTGATGGGGAAAGAGGAGAGAAAGAAAAGAGAGACAGAACAAAGACAGAAGAAATAACAATGTGCGACTCAAACCTCAGAAACAGACCACGATGTTGGCTGTCAAAGATCTGGTTAGACCTAGCCCATGAAAAAACTAGGGTCACGTAGAAAACATAATGACCCTCCTCGATGCTCTACGTGCTCTGCTTTAGTCTGCATGCGTAGCGCGTTTTTCTATTCTCGCCACGATGAGCGGACCATTCGTGCTCTTTTGTATTTCTAAACCGAAATACGACTAGGGTTTTTCGGTTGTCAGCACAGAATCATCATCCATGACCCCCTGGATCTATCGTGTGGACATGAAATGCATCATTTCATCACCCATTGCTCCTCTCGCTCTCTGCTGCTAGTACAGCAGCTATTCTTGCGTTCGCGTACGCGTGCTGACTGTACACACAGAAAACCATGTTTATTACGCATTTTCAGACTATTAGACTATCGTTTGTCCTTTCGTTACTCCTTGCCGTGTTTTGATCCTGTCACCGAGAAATGACCCACACGCTGCTTTTTTCATTAAACGGCATACATTAACGGTACCTGCCACTCCTCCCTTGCCCTTGAAGAAAAAAGCAAAGCGGGAGGCTAGCCGAGCGCAGTGACCTCTCATTTTGTTTTTTTGACCGAAGTTAGCAAACAAGATCCAAAGACACTTTTTTGTTGTTGCCTCCCACCTCCTTCCTTCCTCGTACGACCAGCTCTATGAAGTCCTGCTGGACACAAATCCACGTACGGATTGAGATGCACAGTCATCGTTCCTAACGAGCCCAAAACGACAATGGCCCAGGAGCACCATGGCAAGGGACACGTGTTTCCACAACTCGCCTGCCAGGTGCTGCCAGGTGCTTTTTCAGGTATGCACGCTGTCTGTACCTGTACCTGTACCTGTACCTGTCCTTCTCTTGGCGGCCCCAGGCCGCAACACGGCGTCTTCACAGCCATGTGGAACAAAGTTTACCACCAATTAAGCGCTCCTTCGGGACTGGGAATACAATTTTATTATTTATTAGCGTCGAACAAATGGGGTCACGTTGCCCAGGAACAAATGCGATAAGGAACAGATCTGCGATGATTGGCACCTCCACAACAAAAGAGAACAGTAGGGGAAGAAGAAAAAAATTGCACACCACATGCTTCGTTTCCTGGCGCATGTGGGATGACGACCTCCGTTGTGCCGAAGAGCCTCGCTGCGCGTTGTGTGATCACCTGGCAACATCTGAAGTGCTGGGTCCTCTGCGTATGCACCCGCGAAAAAA
>MU616627.1:0-58235 GCA_025201705.1 Dissophora ornata
TCTTCTTCTTCTTCTTCTTCTTCTTCTTCTTCTTCTTCTTCTTCTTCTTCTTCTTCTTCTTCTTCTTCTTCTTCTTCTTCTTCTTCTTCTTCTTTCTTCTTTCTTCTTTCTTCTTTCTTCTTTCTTCTTTCTTGTGTGTTTCTAGGACGATTGCGCTCGTCTGTCATCCTTCAAGCTTCTCCAAACCAAATAGCGAGGCGAAAACAGAATTTCGCAAGGACCACTTTATGCTCTCGATCGAACGCAAAAGGTTGGGTTTACAAAGATTAGACCTGGGGTGGGACGGTCCACTGGTCGATACTAGAGTACTCCCTGAATCTTGAAGAGCTTATGTGGCATGACATCATTGATGTGGCCACGTACCCCAGCAAGATTTGGTCAGGCACTTCAAGCCAGGACTTAGGCTCATCTTCGTACGCTTAATATTAATGTACAACGTTGGTAAGCGAAGACATCACCGGGTTTTGGATTCCATGACGCGCCTGTAGGGGTTGAAAGGGCGTTTGATCCTCTGACCGCAAAAGCCTTGCTGAGCCATGCCTCCACTATGGAGGCGGTTGACCTAACTCTGAAGGATGGCATGGGACACTCGAGTTTCCTGATCGATGAAACGACCCTAGCTATCCTTCCCTCTTTTCTTCGCCTCAGGACATTTGTAGGCGCGATCTGTGTCAGTTCTATCGGTTCACGTCTCGATCCGTGGATATGAACCGAGTGTGGGTTGACTTTTACAAGGAGTCCGATGCTTCACACGGTCGTCTTGGCGAACAGGTGAGATTGTTATTTGAGCGGCCCAGAACCCTGTGTCATGTGTCGGGCCTTGCCGTTAGTCTCACGGAGAACACGCGTCGTAGACAGGGGAGGACTGCGGGACTAGAGCTGCGATTGGATCAGCGGCTGGAAGGTTGAGAAGAGAGAGAAGAAAAAGGCGCGAATGAAGGAATCAAGGAATAAATACGCCCTGCACGCGTATGTGACCGCTTTGGCGTTTTGCGCCTTTGTAATGGTGACAAACGAGGACGAGGATGTGGACACAGTGCACATGTGGCAAACAACAGCCGAATGGTGGGAGACACGGTCTCCGTTGCCGCGTGGCATCCTTCTACGGCTTGTTTCGTCTGTCTAGGTGCGTTCGTTCGTCCTCGTGATCCTCAACGTCGCGAAGCAATTTGTTTAACTGAATTACAGTTTGAGCTCCTCAAAACAGATCGACAAAATCTGTTTGTTGCGTGCATGAACCTCGAACATCATCGGCGGTAGTATATCATACTGCATTGCACGTAATCGACTTGCACAAGCACGCCAATCCACACCAAGTATCGGTGAGGCTGGGATATGGAAGCACACTGTGATACGTCAACATTTCTACGCATAATAACGAAATAACGAGGGTGGGGTATTAATTCTTGTTCATACAACCTACTACCGTCATCGCAAATCATATAAGGAGAGCAGCGCAAATATAGTCTGCTTGATTCTCTTTACTAATGTCCGCTTGATAGTCATACGAGAGGCCACCACCGTTGCACCACCAATGTAGCCCCTTAGTGGTACACAACAGATCCTTCGAGATTTGTCTCATTTCTCAGGTACTCCCGTTATCCACGCGAAACTCAACTAACCCAATTTGCCAAGAAATCAATGGGTCAACATGGCCAGGTTTGTAGCGGATCTGCACGCACGCATGCCCTCGCAAAAGGCGTATATACCACTACTCCAGCATCTCCACCAGCGTTTTGGGTCAGGTATCTGAGAAGTTGCAAGTCCCGTCGCTCTAAAATGCAGTTGCGCGCATTTTTTTTGCGAGTCTGGATGAGGGTAGACACGGAACACCTCGAGGGTTTTCGTTATCTGACAAAATTCTACAAGAACAAGTTCGACGCTGAGACTGATCTCCTAGATTGCAGTCTCTGATAAGCCATTTCCCTAATATCACAAAAACAAAAAATAAAAAAGTATAAAGATGTAAAAGACCAAGAGGATCGCGGAGAACGTGTGCCCGGGAATCTCAGACTCTCCTATGGATATTACTCTTCCGGCGAGAGACTGTGATACTCCCAATAAAGTTTTTTTTTCATTTTTAAGTCTACGCGAGGGATCCCATTGTGAAATCTCTCTTTCTTTTTATCACAACCATCGCAGGAACACATCCCTTTGATAAGTCAGATCCTCATGGATGACTCCTCAAACAGTGACTTACGAGCAATGGTCCTCCACCTGGAAACTGAACTCTAGGAACTACGAGGCCACCTCGTTCTCGATTATCCCCATCTATCTCAATCATCAAAAGTTTCCACCCTCGCTCCTTATGAAGAACTTCTCGAGTTCTGTCTCGCTGAGAGCGAGGATGTTCCCTTCTTCCGAGCCAACCTCCCCGATGGCCATGACATATTCACCATGTCGGATTGCTACTTCAATTCCCGCATGGTATATACGCCCCTTTCGGCCGTTGCCCTGGACGAGAAGAATCCCCTCAATGCACCTGGCAAAGACTTGGATAAGTCTTTGTGCAACATTCAAGCCAAACTGGCCCAACTCACGCACCCAATCGACACCTTCGCCCATGATCTCGTCCAAAACCGAGACCCCATGTCAGAAGACAACTCTCAAACCCTTGCCATTGTCAACACCCTCCGCATCATGCTTGGCGACCTGGCAGGACAGATTTCGATTAAGCGTCGCACCCACATCCTTCGTAGTCTTAATCTGGCTGTCGAGACCGGCAAGGATGATCCGCTCGTCTCCTTGGATGACATTGCGGAACAACGTCAGCGGACTGAGGCACTGGACAAGCAGTTCCGACGTTATCAACCTCCCAGCACGAAAGCTCAGGGGAAGGACCTTTCCAACAAATCGCCCGTCAACACGGGCAACCGACAACAGGGTCAACAACTTTACATCTTCCCTCCATAGAACCTGCTGCCACACGTCTTTCAGAAACTTCAGGAGAAGTTGGTAGCGACGGTGATCACTACCTATTAGCCGAGCGCGTTGTGGTTCCCAACGACCCAGGGCATGCCAGTGACCCCACCAATCCGGATCTCGCGGTCCATGGTCCTCCCAGCACCGGGGGACCTTCCTCATGTCTTGTCCCGCAACCCCCACTGGTCTCTATCCGCCTGGAACGTCAGCGAGCAACGGTGCTAAAAAATGGCGCTAGCTTTGATGTTGTCCCCATTTTGACTCACCAGCAGTGATCCGCCGCGAGCGTCTGTACATGGCTAAACAGAGCGCATTTGTTCGTTGAATGGAGTTCCTCGACCTGGACCCACTCGCTCCCAACCCCATCCAGCTGATGAGTTTTCTTGCATACGGTTTCACCCATGATCAATGGGCGGTCTCTACAGTTCTCAACATCAAGACAGTGGCCCTTCAAATATTTAATTCTACCAATGCTTTTGACGACTATGCACCCTCAATAGTTTCTTGAAGGCCATTGCCAAACGTGAAGTCAAACGGCCACACCGCTAAGATCTGGACATAAGTCCCATTACTAACCATCTTCGCGGAATAGGGCGTTGGAGTTGAGGACGTCATGACCCAGGGGTAATTGGTCAACTCCCGTCATTGTTGATGCCTTCTACCGTCTCTCTCGCATGACAGCCACCAACTTTACGACCACGGTATTGGGTTAGCTCTGGATCCATGAGACAGTCTCTTGCCGGAAGAGTAATAACGCCAGACTTCGACAACGAAAAACATATTACTCTTCCGGCAAGAGACTGTCTCATGGATCCAGAGCTAACCCAATACCGTGGTCGTAAAGTTGGTGGCTGTCATGCGAGAGAGACGGTAGAAGGCATCAACAATGACGGGAGTTGACCAATTACCCCTGGGTCATGACGTCCTCAACTCCAACGCCCTATTCCGCGAAGATGGTTAGTAATGGGACTTATGTCCAGATCGTAGCGGTGTGGCCGTTTGACTTCACGTTTGGCAATGGCCTTCAAGAAACTATCGAGGGTGCATAGTCGTCAAAAGCATTGGTAGAATTAAACATTTGAAGGGCCACTGTCTTGATGTTGAGAACTGTAGAGACCGCCCATTGATCATGGGTGAAACCGTATGCAAGAAAACTCGTCAGCTGGGTAGAGTCAGGAGCGAGTGGGTCCAGGTCGAGGAACTCCATGTACAGACGCTCGCGGCGGATCGCTGCTGGTGAATCAAACATAATGGAGACAACAGCAAAGCTGGCGCCATCTTTTAGCACCGCTGCCCGCTGACGTTCCAGGCAGATAGAGACCAGTGGGGGTTGCGGGACAAGACATGAGGAAGGTCCCCCGGTGCTGGGAGGACCATGGACCGCGAGATCCGGATTGGTGGGGTTACTGACATGCCCTGGATCGTTGGGAACCACAATGCGCTCGGCTAATAGGGAGTGATCACCGTCGCTACCAACTTCTCCTCCTGAAGTTTCTGAAGGAAGTGCGGCAGCAGGTTCCATGGAGGGAAGATGTAAAGTTGTTGACCATGTTGTCGGTTGCCCGTGTTGACGGGCGATTTGTTGGAAAGACCCTTCCCCTGAGCTTTCGTGCTGGGAGGTTGGTAACGTCGGAACTGCTTGTCCAGTGCCTCAGTCCGCTGACGTTGTTCCGCAATGTCATCCAGGGAGACGAGCGGATCATCCTTGCTGGTCTCGACAGCCAGATTAAGACTACGAAGGATGTGGGTGCGACACCCAATCGAAATCTGTCCTGCCAGGTCGCCAAGCATGATGCGGAGGGTGTTGACAATGGCAAGGGCTCGAGAGTTGTCTTCTGACATGGGGTCTCGGTTTTGGACGAGATCATGGGCGAAGGTGTCGATTGGGTGCGTGAGTTGGGCCAGTTTGGCTTGAATGTTGCACAAAGACTTATCCAAGTCTTTGCCAGGTGCATTGAGGGGATTCTTCTCGTCCAGGGCAACGGCCGAAAGGGGCGTATATACCATGCGGGAATTGAAGTAGCAATCCGACATGGTGAATATGTCATGGCCATCGGGGAGGTTGGCTCGGAAGAAGGGAACATCCTCGCTCTCAGCGAGACAGAACTCGAGAAGTTCTTCATAAGGAGCGAGGGTGGAAACTTTTGATGATTGAGATAGATGGGGATAATCGAGAACGAGGTGGCCTCGTAGTTCCTAGAGTTCAGCTTCCAGGTGGAGGACCATTGCTCGTAAGTCACTGTTTGAGGAGTCATCCATGAGGATCTGACTTATCAAAGGGATGTGTTCCTGCGATGATTGTGATAAAAAGAAAGACTGTGGGATCCCTCACGTAGACTTAAAAATGGATAAAAAAAAGGTTTCATAAGGCAATCACCTGATATTCTCTCCCAAAGTGCACACTACTCGTACAATTTGGGAGAGAATATCACGGAAAACCAATGTTTGATTGTTACATGGGTCTGACACGTACTTTCTACATTCAAAAAAATTGTTGGCGGATCCTGCTAACAAAAAACTAGGTGTCTCAGGAATTAGCCCTTTTTTTTTGGCCGCTCTCTTTCTCACACCTCTCTCGTTCACATCCCAAAGTAATCGTAGCAATTTTTTTACAACATGTGGTGTACGTTTTTTGTCTATTACGAATTAAATAAAACTTTTGTGTGGCCATGATTTGTTATCTTGGTCCACAGATGTTACAAAAAGGAAATGGCACAAAGCGGGGGGAAAAGAGCATAATGTCTAAAATATTGTTGCCTTGACCGTGGCCAGCAGAGAGTCAAGTTCCTAAAAGTAAAATGAAGGAGGAAGAGGTGTAAGTAACAAAAAAAATATATATACATATATTTTGAACAACGCCATGAGACAGAAAAAACTCAAAAAGGCAAACAAAGCAAGACTTACTCTTCCGACCTTGTCTAGTTCCGCATCTACCTCCTTCCAGCATTCAAACACCTCGGGATGGCATTCACCCTGCACATCCCGTAGCCGCCTTTCGGTCCTTGTCCAAATCATCGGTTCATCTGACTCCTCATCCTCCTCATGAATCGTCTCATTGCCCGTCGCCAAATTAAAGATATTGTTATTCCTCGTCGTCAAGTGTAGCTTATCATTAGTCGTTGTTGAATAATTGCTGTTTGTGTGGGTTTCGTCAAGATGTTGGTCATGAGCTTGGGTATCCTTGTTATTGTTAACATTATTGAGGCTGGTGTTGTTGGTGCCGCCGGTGTTCTTAGTGTTGTACAGAGAATGCGAAGAGGGTGGTGGAACATTATGTGGCTGAAGCGAAAGCAGACGCTGCCGTGTCGGGTGGTTCATAGACGAAGGCGCTGAAGATGGAGGAGGAAGTATTCTACCATCCTTTCCATATGTAATGCCGCCAGGACCCCTCAGGGACGAAGGAGCACCAGTGCCTACAGAACTCGATCGACCTCCACGAACGAGTGTCAGGAGGTCTTGCATGCCGGTGTTGTAATCAGAAGAGAGCAACCATGGATCGTTCTGCTGCAATGCTCCCGTTGTTGGAGTTGTCGCTTTGCTTTCTGAGGCAGATGCGGCATACAGATCGCCGTCACCACCGACCTTCGACGTAGGGGCTGAAGAAGTAGTGGTGGAGGAAGAGGCCGTTGATCCTCTCCTGGTGATTTCCGTTGCGCTAGTGCTAGAAGATCGATTCCTGATATTGCTGTTCTGCAATTCCCCTGTACCCGCTCCTGCGTTGCCGGATCTGAACTGCGGGCTGGCGTTGCTCTCGACCGTGCTGGCGGACGCTGGCCCGCCAGCGGAGGAAACTCCGACAGTCGATGCGCCAGTATGGATTGAGAGCTGAAGAAGATTAGGTCGAGTCGAGGACGCAGGTGAGGGTGTCTGTAATGGGCGAGGCAGTGGCGAATACGATCTGCCCTCCAAGGGGTACTGCTGGTACTGAGAGTTCGGAGAAGACGCGAACATCGCGGACGGGGACGACGGACTGCTACCGGCGACCTTTTGACTTGGCGCAGAGGCGTTGATGTTCGAGAGCAACGTCGCCCTAGTGTAACCCGACGACGACGAGGGTGAAGCCGGACCAGGTGATGAGGATCCTGTGCTCCCAATAATACCAACGGCGGCAGCGCTAGCACTAGCAGCAGCAGCCGCCGCAGCCAAGACAGACACGGTGGACTGATTCCTTCCAGGTGCCGACCCGACAGCGGTCACAGAGGCAATTTGAACATCGGCATCACTGGCTTTCCTTGCCAGAGTTGGACTTGAGGGCGAAGACAAGAGGGACATTGGCGAGGGTAAATTTCTACCAGTGGCGCTGCTCTGCTTGCCATCTGTTGCTCCCGCAGAGTTTTCACCTGCCAAAGCTCTCTCGAGCTTCAGCAATGTTTCTCCGCCACGAGCAGACGAGCCCAATTGCTCCAAGCGATCCCGATCCGACGTCGCAGAGATGCTCCTTCGGCTCCTGCTGACAACGCTAAATGATGCAGAGATAGAACCCGAACTGGCACTTGCCCTCCGACGTTCTTTTCCTGCAGCGACAGCCTGCGAAGCCCTAGCTACCGCCGCTGCAATGCGCTCCCTCCGGGACATAGTTTCCAGTTCTTGGCTATCGTCTCTTGAACGACGAGCTTGCTGATCATCATGCTCATCATCCGAATCACCGCCCAAGACATCTTCAATAATCTCTGTAATATCAATCTCTTCACCTCCCTCCAGTGGCACAAACGAGTACTGGTACTGTGCTGTCTGGCTGGGGGAACTGGTTGTCCTTGCTGAGCGGACAGTACCCTTGTTTAGAACAATGTCCACACCTTGGGTAGTATTCCTCCTCATGTTCAGTCGCACAGATGGGGTTGAAGGTGACAGCAACTCGTCGATAGATGCAAAAGACGCCTTGCGTGTAGCCGAGGAGCCCATTTGTTCACTTTGAGCCATCACTGCAGACAGCGACAATGGCGATGGTCCATGCGTCAACGAGGGGGAGGTCGCACGCTGTCGTTCTGGCCGATAAGACCTCTCGGGCGTCGAAGATCGAGATCCTTCCTGTTGATCCGCGTGGCTTGACATGTTCGAAGGCGCAGGTGAAGGGGCTTGTAGTGGCCGGGCCAAGGACGTTGGAGAACCCTGACTGACGCTTGGAGAACGTGTTCTAACCTGCTGCTGTTGCTGCTGTTGCTGCTGGTGTTGCTGGAACTGGTGGCGATCCGGCGTAGGGGTTCTCGATGTCTGTGGAGGATGGATTGGCTGCGCCGTCATCAAGGACTGCGTCGACAGCGTTGGGCTTGGTCTTCCTGAGCTGTGATCGAATGAGTCCCCACGGACTAGAGGGCTTGTTGGACTCATGATCACAGAGTCGGTCCTACGAGGGATCCGGATTGGTGAAGAACCAGCAGGGTTACCACCGCCAAGTCGACTCGCATTCATCAACGCTGCATTTGCAGGATTGAAGTTCCGAGTCTGTGGGCCTGGTGATGTGGGGCTCAACATGCCGGTAAGACTGTGCGTTGGGCTGGGCTGAGCGGACAAAGTGCCATCTGAATCAGCTGCGCGAAACGACGGCGTGAGAAGAGGGGAGGGAGCCTTCTTCGCTTGCGATTGTTGCTGCTGCGACTGCTGCTGCTCTTGCACAAAGCGCATCTCAGCTTGCAGACTCTTGGCCGCCTTCCGAAGGAAGAAAACATGGTCAGGGTGCAATGGCATCGAGGCAACATCAGCCTTAGGCGATCGACGGACAGGCACCAGCTGATGCTCTTCAAAGCACCGGATCAGAGGCGTTTGCGGTGGTAGGGGTATCTCCTCGCCTTGCTTGTGTTTCTTCGACGTATTGCTGTTCAAGTAGAGACCCAATTGATATTCAATGACAAGTCCATTGGGAACTGTGGTGCGCTTGGCGACCAGGATATGTTCTTGCACGCCATCCACAACACCAGCTCGGATGCCGACACTTTCGAGGGTTCTGAAGATGACATCTCCAGCGTTCGAGGTCGAATGCATAGGGATCCAGTGCTCGACCTTTGTCGCCACAGACTGGCCTTGTGTTCGTGGGTCGGCTTTATCCATAGCAGTCCCCATACCTTCCAGCAACAGCATTGACTGAGGTAGATCCTGCGCCTGGCAGACAACCTTGACCCAGAAAAAGTCTTCCTGGGGTGTTGTGGGTGTTGTTGGTGTTGCGGGCAATGAGGAGGCAGAAGCCGAGTTTGTGATAGAGCTCGCGCGACGGATCTTCTTATTGAGCAAAAAGCGAATTGAACGCGGCTGCTCTGCCTTGCCAGATCCACTGCGCCGCTGTCCTGGCAATGCTGTTGAGGGCGAGGAGTTGTTGTTATTGGTGCTTGAGGTTTGTGAGGCTGTGGAGTTGACAGACATCATCGACGAAACGGATGAAATGGACAGACGGTGGTTCACAGGTAGTGGTGTCGTTAGATGGGCTGTAAGAGATAGGTATATCGACATGGGCTTATCTGTTGCCTGCAAGATTGTCTCGTCTACAAGTTGGGCGATGAACAGAAATCATGGTTAGTTCATGGATTCAATAGATTTTACTACGTTTGCTTTCTGTGTGACATTGAACCTAGTGTTTAGATCAATCCTTACCCCCATCGACACCTTTGACAGTAAGATAAAAGTCTCCTGTGGAGGCGGTGCCATCGGGCGCCAGACGGAACTTGATAACCGCCTGATGAGCAACCTCTGAAGACATTGTTGCGGGCGTGACTACAACCGTCTTGTACATGGATGCCCCAAAGTCGACATTCCCAGGATACACACGCAAAGTCATGATTTCCTGCGTTGGTGGATCAGCTTTGTCGACGACTGGAGATTGTGGCACTAAGGTCGACGACGACGAGGGGCCAGTAATGGATGAGCCAACAGACCCATTCGAGTTGGAGCGCGCTCTGAAGAGATTGCTGCCGATGCCGCTATTACTACTTGAAGAAGGGTTCTTGGCTAAGTTCTTGAGCCTCTCCTTCTCCTGACGTTCCTTCTCCTTGCGCTCCTTCTCCTTGGAACTCTTTCCGACACCGAAAAGGCTCTTGAACTTGCCAGGCTTCTTGACAACGACCGCCTCTGGCGGTAGTCCTTCTTCATATTCCTCTTTAGTCTTTCTGGCTACAGGCTTCTCGCCTTTGCCGAGGAGCGAGTTCAGCTTGGCATCCTTGCGATCAACCATCTTTTTCATCATCTTTTCCCTCTCCTCCTCATCAGAGTCGAGGCTTGGTGAGCGAACGCCTGACGTGCTACTGGCGGGAGGTTGTGGTTGCGATTGTGGCTGCGACTGTTGCTGTTGAGATTGCTGCTTGGGTGGCTCGTCCGCCATACTCAGGTTTCTGGCCTTGCCCGGAGGTGTTTGGATGCGGTTGACAATGGTATCGTCCCGAGCAATAGGTGGCGTAAGTGAGATCACACGCGGCTCTGTGTTCGAGAATAAAAGATCGTCCTCATCCAGCAGTGGTTTCCGGTACCGGTTTGTGACCTGGACCTCATCTTCGTCCTCTTCGTCCTCTTCCTCTTCCCCCTTGGACGATTGCTGACTATGGCGGTTTGAATCTTGATCAATGTCCATCTTGTGGCTAGCAGCGATGGCCCGCAGTTTCTTTTGATCATTCAGAATCTCCTGCTGGACTCGCTCCGCTTCGAGTTGGAGTGGTGTCTTTTGAGAGCGGTCTGCGTACTGGTTATGATCTACAGAATGCTGACTGCCCTCGTGTGATTCTAGGTCATCATGTTCCTCGCCATCAATGTCTTCCATATCATGGTCTTCATCGACGTCATGTTCCTCATCCTCTTCCTCGTCTTCTTCGTCGTCGTACCAGTCTCCTTCTTCTTCCTCCTCGGTCCATTCAGTTTCGCTTGCCTCTAGGAACTCGTTCTGGGCTGTGAAGACGACAGACCTCCGATTCATTGCTCTTTGCTCGAGGATGGCTGGGTCGAGTGGTTGCACGTGCTCGTCGAATGTACCCCACTCTGGGGAAGGCGCCGAAAGAGTAACATTGCGATATGTGTTAAGTCTGGCTAGACGCTCGAACGGTGTCTACATATCCGATAAACGGAAGATTGATCGGTAGGAGAATAGGAGAAATGAGTGAGTTATTTGCATCGTATTGATTACATAACGCGATGATATATAAGATTTCGATCAATGATACAGTCCAACATTGTGTGCCACAAGAATAATTCTGGCCGGTGATCGGAGTAATCGCGGTGATCCAACTCACACCCACACGCACAGTCAGTCAGCGACTGAAATAGCCTAAAACTCACCTCGATGTTCTCTGCAGGAATGTAACCAATGACTCCCGTTTTGAGCACTCGCACCAACCACCAGTACACGTTTACGTCCTCAAGGAGCATCAACGAATCATTGCGCACAACTGACGCTTGACCTTCCTGTGTCGCAACAAACGTGTGGAACGCATACACAAGGTTAAAGTCAATGTCATCCTCCGTCAGCGACATCACTTCAGAACCCTCGTCCTCATCTTCGTCCATCATCTCCTCGTCGATCTGGTCCTCCTCGTCTTCTTCCTCCTCTTCGTCGTCGTCGTCAAATTCGTCGTCATCGTCGTCGTCGTCGTCGTGCTGGCGAAGCATCTCGATGTCCCTTTGACGCTGGAGATTTGGGTCATGTTGGGGGTTGTGTTGGTAATATTCTTCCTCCTCGTGGCTATCGGCGCCGCTCATGTCTTGGTCCTGATTCTGGTCTTGGTGGAGCAATTGCTGGATATTCATGGCTTGAGATTTGTAGGCATGGAGGTGCTGTTGTTGCTGTAGCTGGTATTGCTGCTGTATTTGTTGCAGATGTTGGTGCTGGTGATGATGAGGTTGGGGTTGTTGTTGCTGTTGCTGATGATGATATTGGTCTTCGTCGTCCTCATCCTCTTCCTCATGCTCGTGCTCGTGCTCGTGCTCCTCAGCCGTGTCGAACTCAGCTTTGGACTTCTTTTGGAACTGTTGTTGCTGTTGTTCTTGTTTCTGCATGTAGGAGTTGTACTCATCGTCTTCGTCTGTGCTATCGTCATCCGGGTCCGAGGCAGGGACGATGGCGTCTTCATCCTGTTGATGACGTGCACCGTTGGCGGGCCCGTTTGTGAGATGATGACCATTGTTACTGCTGCGATGATTAAGGTGCTGACTAAACTGTTGCTGCAGTTGCTGCTCCTGGCTCAATCCTGGAGAAGAGGCCATGGCTCTATTATGTTTTCTATTAGGTATTGCAGTCCCTGCTTCTTCGTCGTCTTGTCTATTGTGAGTTCAGGTCAGGGCAGGTTGTGATACCATGCGTACGGTTGCTCCTTCCCCTGCTGCTGTTGCTGGCAATGGTGCTTGTGCAGGCGGTGATACGGTCTAGAATTGTTTCAGTGCGTGCTCTCGTTGCTCTTGGTTGCTGCAACGTTAAAAAAAAGTGAAAAGAAAGAGAGCGTGTTGGGGAAGTCCGAGGTCAGACAAGGAATAGGGGCGGATAGGATAGAAGGATGGTGGAGAGGAGGAGGAGGAGGAGGAGGAGGAGGAGGAGGAGGAGGAGGAGGGAGAGGAGGGAGAGAAAGAGGGGGTGTGTGTGTGTGTCGACGAGTTAGAAATGCAGTTGAAGGAGCACGTTAAATCAGCGTTTCGAGAGTATGGGCAGGCTTTTTGTTTCGATGATGATGAAGCTAAAGGCTAATGTGCTGCTGTTTTACCATTGGCTGGGGTATGAGGCAGTTCAGAAATGTGGTTCGGATCGAGCAAAAAGAGGATGGACCGATGATACGCGCGTGTGTGTGTGTGTTGCGTGCGTTTGTGTGGCGGCTGTTCCTGAAAATAAGGGTTACTGGGAATAGGGAGATGAGATAATATTAAGACGAAGGAGCGAAACAGGGGATGTGAACAGCCAAACAAACACGGTGATGGGTGAATGATGATGATGGCAAGATGGCGAGATGGCCAAACACCGATGATATGGCCGGGGGGAGGATGAGAGGAATGGCTGGTTGAGAGAGCGGGGATGGAAGAAAGGGAGAGGGTGAAACGGAGAGGTGCAAAGAGAATCGGATTCGGTTGGCGGAGGAGTTTCTTGTTTTTTCATTTTTGCCACTCGGCCTGTTTGCCGCACCACACAACATCGGTCTGCACCATCCAGGGCTTGGTGGTGGTGGTGGCGGTGGTGTACCCCTCGCTGTGTATGAATAGAGATGTACTAACGACATTTCGACATGTCTGTTTCCACAGACTCTGGTCACCACCACAACCAACGCACAAACTACATTCAATAGTTTAAACAACAACAACAACAATCACAACAAAAGTCTGTCTTCGCCCCCTCTGACTGGTTGGCGGCCACTAATGCAATTATCGTGCCGACTAGCTCTCTCTCTCTCACACACACATTCACACCCGCTCTTTCTCCATGTGTGTGCGTGTGTGCATGCACCTGCGCCTCGTCGACTCTTCGCCACCCACTTTTCATTCACTTTTTCATAATATTCCAATATTCCTGTCCGCGCTACTGCTCATCATACAGATGTACAACGTGTACATGTAGCGGGTCGCTCACACAAACAATACACACACAATACACACACATATCTCCTTCTTTCTCTCCCCCTCATCTGTCTATTCCAGCATTCTCGGCATACTTGGACATGCCATGGTAATCATACTACACAACAACGCTCGCTACATCATGTCGCTCATACTCAATTCATTTCAGTCCAAGAGCGAGTGCTAATGAGAACCGTAGAATTTGCTCCGCAGCCAGTAACCATACCCATCCTTTACATATTAATGTCGTTCATACACCGCTGCTCCAGTCACTCCGAAGAAGCATTGGAAAGGAACAAAAAAATACAGTGGCAGAGCACTATTTTATATTTATTAATTTATTATGTGTATATTTCTTTTTTGGCGCCTTCTTGCTCCATGCTTGAAGAGCAAAAATTAACCCGAAGAAAAAAAAAAAAAAAAAAAAAAAAAAGGTGAGCACATGGCTCTCTCCCTATGCGCGCGATCACGGTTCCCCAGCATCCAAATGCTGTAATCCTTTTATACCATTCATATATGGATATGCTAATAGACGGCGTCTTATACCATAAAGATGTGGGCTTTTTTGTACTCGCACTCTAAAAATGTGCATGCATGGGGTCGATTCTCCTTTCAGCGGTATAGTCCCATCTTTGTTAGAAGAATAATCAACCTTTCTGATGCTCTTGTCTTTGCTCTTTGAGTATCGATGAGCCTGCGTCCATGGGCCAACAACCTCATCGCCCATGGTGTAGCATGACGGACTACAGTGGGGTTGGACCACACCAGTCCTCCTTGTCGTCTGTTCATTTATGTATCGAACAACTGAGCCCGAGTTCCATTGCGCTCTTGATCAGGGAACTCCAATTAGCGAAAGAAATTCCGCGAGTTCTATACTCCTATTAGTGTATCCAGGCCGGAACTATGGCTTGCTGTGCCCATCAGCATCATGGAAAGAGTGACCCCCCAGCCCGTCAACATGATTGTTGGCTCATAATTCTAATTGGCATGCCCCGTTTTGGGCTTTATCTAGCGCAATCTAAAATGGGAACCTGAGATGACAGTTGCGAAAGAATGGCCTGTGCTTGCTTGATTCTTATAACAGTTACGGCTAATTGGTTGCTTTCAGCACATGCTTTTCTTTCTTTCTCTACTTTGGACTACAATAAACTTTCTGCTTCTTATTCAACAGAGCGGGGCCAGGTCGGCACAAACATGCTGGTCTCTTTCTTATACTTCCAGTACGCGACTACGTCCCTCAGGCGCCTGTCATCCTCTCTCTCCAGTAGTGGGATTCCACTCACGCGTGTGATCAAGATCGTGACGAAAATTGGACTAAACACGGCCAAGCGCACCATCCACTTGGACAGGAGTTGCTCCTCAACCGCCGAATGGAAGGCATTAGAACTGAAAAGGTAGCTTCCGAACCACAAGGCGCATTCTCCAAAATAATTGGGATGGCGGGACAGCGACCTGCGAGTCGGCAAGTCGCATTAAATAAATAAAATAAAAAAATGAGAGAGAGAGAGAGAGAGAGAGAGAGAGAGAGTCGTCCTCGGATGTTATCATCAATAACGCGCATTCGAACAAGACTAGGTCCGAAAGAGCAGAACGTTTACCATAATCCATGGGAGATGAAGCTGCGCTTGTAGTTCTTTCCTATCTCCTTGCGCCACCTTTCCTTCTGGAAATTGGCAACCACCGCAAACGCGAATCCAGCTCCCCACAGAGCGAAGCCGATGATATCCTGAACTCCAATTGCAGGGTGATTCTCAGCAGGTATAGAATTTGTCAAGTAACTATTATAATTGACAAAAATCGCGTTAGAAACATGATCACAACTGCGCACCACATTAGTCGTACCATTCAAGATCTTGCTGCTCTTGACACCATTGAAACACTTACACTGGCAAGGCTGTAAGCGCGACCCAGACTCCTTGGATAAACCAGTAGATGAGAAACCTGCCAGGCATCCTCCTGACCTTGTCAAAGCGCTTGTCGCCATGCTTCAATACTCTCTTAAATAGAAACCATCCTATGTAGCATGCCCAGACTGTAGTAGTGCTGGAGGCAAGGATTTGGCGTGGGTGGAAAACTTGGTTGCTACTCACGTTCTCCTTGGCCCAGGGCTTGAAAAGCGACAAGTATGTGCACATAACAAAGGAGGCTGACCCGGCCAAGTCATAGAACTATGAAAAAGAATGGTTGATCGACAGGTTCATTTCACATTTGCAGACTCATGCCAGACTCATCACATGACAAATGAGCAAGACTTGAATCGACTTCAGCAGTGACTCACAGCCCGTGCTTTAATACCTTCTCCGTCTGCAAAAGGGCGGCGACGCTCCATCCAGCAAGCTGAATACTAAAGTCGGCCAAGAGTGCTGGCAAGAGCACCCTGGTCGCCAGTGAAAACTGCGTTGAAAACATGCTGCCTCCTGATCGATGTATCCCAGCGACTGGTTCTTGTTATTTTCTCGATGTGCTAGCCTTTTGATGTTGCGGATTGACAAGGAGAAGCTTGAGGAGAAGTGACCTCGGAGAAGCTTGTATAAAGACGACCGCCACTGAGAAGAAATAACGCGCTCTTTGTCCTCAACCCGATAGAATGTTAAGGGTCCGCGTCCAGAATTTTAGAACGCAATACTAAAGACGCCATTGGATGAGCGCACTTCGCTCTGGGAGATGATGCTGTCGTTTCCAAACTTTTTTTGAGGAACCGCAACATACGCGTGAGGAAAAAGTAGATGTGTACAGAGGTAGCCGAAGTCTAGTGGGAATTCAAGGATATGCGAGCCCATTCGCTGCGCATCGATGCAGCTTTCGTGTCAGTGAATTACTCTATCGAGTTGCCGAGAGAGTCCCACGTCAATATCAATTGAATGAGGCATCCTGACAATTGTCCTAGAGTGACGCGTCTGGACTTGCGTGTAGATACAAGATGCATTGTCCACGGAGGCGATTCAATTGCTTGCTAAGAAGTATGTTGCCGTGCAAGCTTGTGATCCGCCGCGAATGTGTTGCAGGCACGACGACACGGCGCGTCTCGGCAGGGTAGACAATGTTGGCTGTGCTATGCACCGATGCAGCAATAATTACAAAACATGTATACATTTTTATATATAAATACTGCGCATGTGGTTTCTATGTATGCCGATACGTACCATGGATGGAAATAGACCCGCTCTTTCGGCTGTTGGATGGTGCACCGACCGGCCAAGACTTGGTCCTCGTCCTTCCATTTGTGCCCTTGCGAGGCTTGGCGCCGGATGGATGTGCAAGTGCGACGTTCAACTGGCATGCTGAATAGACTCGTTCCACTATTGCTTGTTGAAACAGGCGCCGGATGAGAGTAAAAACCTACCTCGGGACCTAGTCGTAAGAGTCCGGCAACAGAGGCGACTACAATTCACTGTGGATCGATATACACATGTGCTTGGGATAGTGCTGCGGATGAACAAAGTCCGCGCCAATTCGCTTTGAGCAAGCGTGTGAGAAGTCGAGGACCAATTGCGGTGTTTTATTTATTTATTTTTTGGCAGGAAAGCATAACTTTGCGTCTCCCACCAGTCAAAGTCGTCCGTTGACGGGATTTAAACTAATAAAACAAATGAGATCATGGGCGTGCATGTATTATATAAGATGCCTTGTGCCGAGGTACGAAGGAAATCGTGAGAGAGAGCGAGAGAGCGTGAGAGACAGACGGCGCATGGCTCAGAGAGAATGTGTGAGAATCGAATCGTATCTCCTGCCAATCAAATCACACAGAGACACAAACAGCATGCCAGCACCAGGACTCACAGACAGACAGCTGTCGATGAGCCGCAGGAAACAAAAGGGTATTGCAGCTGCCGAGAAAGAGCGAAAGGAATGTCCATGTCTCGACGTCTGGATGTCTACATGTAGCGTACTGTACATGTGCAGTACAGGATGGCTGAGAATGAATGTGGCGCCATCGCTAGGGCGTTCTCGGCCTCGGCATCCAGCGTCCGTCTTGTGATGCACGCACATCAAACGTCTTTGTATTACAATTGAGATTGTTTGTTGTCTCCAGCGTATCTGCCGCGCATTTGCGCATGGTTCTGTTGTTTGCTTGTTGACGCACCTTAGATCAGCAATAATGTCCGTCAGCCCAGACAGCAGCAGGGAGTGGCATGGGACAAAACACACTTTTCAAAGGCTCGTAACGCAATACATGTATGCGTGGGTGAATTGATTGTATTGACTGATGCAGGCCTCCCTGGCTCGAAACCTTCTTCCAACCTTATTTCAGAGCCAAATGACTTCCATTCTTGGACGCCATCCATTCCGCCGGCATCGCTGTCGGCAATGCCATTGACCTCAACGGCTTATATAACAGCGCCCTGTCTTGCGCTCTTCTTTCTCCCCCTCCTTCCCCCCCGCCCTCCCTCGTCCCTCCCTTTGTTCTGGTGCGATTCGCTTTGTCCTTGGGAATCATCCCATTCCCCCATTCCTCATTGCCTCTCTCGCTCTTTCTCTCCTATCTCCAGTCTACGTACATTGGCGATTACGAGCTATTAGAACCCTGTACAAAGCCTATCCGGCCAGGACGTCCTCCGTCCTCCTTCCATCCCGCAATCCCGCAGTAGCAGCAGTAAACGACACCATTCAAACGACCAACAAATTTTTATTTTATTCTTTTACCTCTTTTCTTCACCTCCCCTCTCTACTCTTCCCTCCCTCCCTCGCACTCATGAGTAGTCCCATCCTCAGGTAGGATACCCACATCCATATTTCACAGGGCTCTGGAAGAACCCACATGGGTATATCCTCCCCGACGCCGAGAATGAGCAATGGCTTGCAGGATTGGACCCATATTCAACCCCTGTTGGTGTTCCTCCGCTGTTTATCCCTGACTGCATGTCAGGGACTGATCAAAAAATGAGACCATTTCACTCATGCCGGTTCTTGTCCTTACTTTCATTGATCAACTTGATAGCACTGTTGGGGGTGCACTCCCCCTGGTGTATTCAGTCGCTTCGGCACTGACCATCTTCTACTTGTCCCAGAAGCCTGTTCATTTGGATCAGTACACCTCTCTGAACGACAATTACGAGGGCGACGACGACAATGACGAAGATGAGCAGCAGAGCGCCAATGTCGCTGTCACTGGATCGCCCGTCCCTGGCGCCGCCACAATTGAGCAGGTCCAGGCACAGTACCAGGCTCAACGCTCTTCAGGAATGAGCATCAACCTGGCACGTCTTGGCCTCACAGCCTTTCAGCTCGGCCTTGCCTTATTTTCGATTGTGCTGTTAAAGAAAGGCAATGACGAGGACGACCCCAATGGTCAGAACACCACCTGGGGCGACATCGTCCAGATTCTGGCCTGGTCGTATGCCTTGGCCCTGTCCTTTTTCCACATCGTCCGTCCTCTGAATGCCTCCCAGTTCTGGGTCCGTCCTCAGCTGGATCTGTTCTATACCCTCGAATTTATCCTTTTGTCAACCCGTCTTTACAGCACCGAAATCATGTATTTACCCGGAGTAGAATGGCCCCTTTGGCTCAAGCTGGACGGCGTCGCCTGGGTCGGTTGTGTCTTTTTGCTGTGGGCCTCGCTCATGACCCGTCCATACCAGCCTATTACACCAATCAAGAAGCTCAAGGAAGGCGAGGAGGCCCGTCTGCCCTCACCCGAATATGCGGCGTCCATGTACTCGCGTTTGACATTCGCATGGGTGAACCCTCTGGTTTTCCTCGGCTACAAGAGGCCACTTCAGGATATTGACCTGAATGACATTGAAATTCAGGACTACTCTGTGTACTCTATCAAGCGATACAACCTTGTCAGGTAAGCGTGCTTGTTGCTCTATAGTTATTTTTGGCTTGCATCCCGTCCTCTTCTTCCCTCCCCCCTGTTTCTGGAGCAGCGTGGCCATTGCTCCTCCTCGTTTTCTTCGTTTCTGCAGGCTTGACCTCATTTTGGCAGGTCCGTGGCTGTGACAGAAGGATGGAGCACAGCGCATAAAGAGTCTTGTTTGCCCTGAAAGGGGACAGACCCGTTGAACACAGGCACACAAACGCAATTTTCACAGCACGCGTTGCAAACCCCTCCCCGTCCACAAATCCAATTCGGGAAAAGCAGTCGTGGTGGATGCATCGGGTGCAAACAGCCTTTGTTAATTTCAGGATTACACTCCCTGCGCTCGCTTGTCACTAACACTGATATTTTCTGTTACAGGGAAGACTCACTCTTCTGGTCGCTCTACAAGGTCCTCAAGTGGGAGTTCTTTGCTCAGTTCCTCTGGGCCCTGCCCTGGTGCATCTTGATCAATGTCTCGCCTTACTGTCTCAACAAGATCATCGAGTACATCGAGTGCAAGTCCTGCGGCAAACCCACCACCGTCCAATACCTCTACGTTTTTGGTCTTCTCTTTTCCTCGCTTCTCGAGTCGCTCTGCAACCAGAATGCACTCCACATTGGTCGTCGCATCTTTGTCCACACCATCTCCATCTGTAACGCCGAGGTCTTCGCCAAAGCTCTTCGCCGCAAAGACATGGCCTCACCCGCTGACAAGTCTGAGGAGGACAGTGAAGGCAGCAGCGACAGCCCCAAGAAGGATGGAACGTTGAATATTGCTAGTAAGTTCTTCATCTACTGCACGCTTGTATCCGTTCGTAAATTAATCTCGCGCGTTACTAATTGTCGTTATCCACTATGTAGATTTGATTGCTGTTGATGTCAAGAAGCTGGAGATTCCTTTCAGTTATCTCTTCTATCTCTACGGTTTCCCTATCCAGTTCGTCCTCGCCGGTATTCAGCTTTACTGGCTGCTCGGATATGCCTCTTTGGTCGGCATTGTTTGCATGTTCTTGACCTATCCTATCCCCGCCAAGCTGTACAGTATGATCATGAAGCTGTTCAAGGACATTATGAACACCAAGGACGAGCGCATGGATGCCCTCAACGAAATGTTGTCCGCCATCCGCATTGTCAAATTCTTTGGCTGGGAGTCCAAGTTTGAGGAAAAGATAACGGCTGCGCGTGAGAAGGAGTTGCAGCGTACCAAGGACTCATACGTCCAGATGATCTTTACCGACATTGTCTGGATGATCGTCCCTCTGCTTAACATCGTCATCATCCTGACAGTCTACACCAAGGTCTTTGGCCACGAGATCTCGGCCTCCAAGATGTTCACCACCTTGGCCCTATTTAACATTATGCGACAGTCTTTGAACACACTTCCCTGGCAAATCAAGAACACCATGCAAGCTGCCGTCAGCTTGAAGCGTATCAACAAGTTCTTGCTCGAAGAGGAGCTGGTAAAGGACACTACCGTCACCAAGGTCGATGCCAAAGCCCGCGTCAGCTCTACTCACCCCACCATTGGTTTCGTGAATGCATCGTATACCTGGCCCAACAAAGAGAATGGCAAGGAGAAAGTCGTGGCCAAGGTCGCCAAGAAGCTCTCTTTGTTCCAAAAGATCAAAGCCAAATTTGTCAAGACTCCTGTCACCCCTGAGGAACCTGTTGCGGAGGTTGAGGCTGTCCAAGAACGCTTCAAGCTCAAAGATCTTACAGTCGACTTCCCTGTTGGAAAGCTCTCGGTTATCATTGGACCTACTGGATCTGGAAAATCGGCCATGTTGCTTGCTCTTCTCGGAGAATTGGAGCGCCTTGAAGGCCACCAGTACATGCCCCGCTTGGATTATGACCACCACCATCACAAGGACCAGGGATCAGGACTCGCTTACGTCGCGCAGACTGCATGGCTTCAGAACACTTCCATCCGCAACAACATTTTGTTTGGTCGCGAGTTCGACCAGGAGCGGTACGACGCCGTAGTCGAAGGATGCGCTCTCATTACCGATTTCAACATCCTAGAGTCTGGCGACGCCACTGAGATTGGTGAGCAAGGTATCACTCTGTCCGGTGGCCAGAAACAGCGCCTCTCCTTGGCCAGAGCCATTTACTCGACCGCCAGTGTTTTGTTGTTGGATGACTGTCTCTCGGCTGTGGACACACACACCGGCAAGCACCTCTTCCAAACTTTGACCGGTCCTTTGCTCGCTGGCCGTACTGTGCTGATGGTCACTCATCAGGTCCAGTTGACCATGAACTCTGCCAGCTTGGTTGTCGTCATGAGCAAGGGTGAGATTCTCGGCTACGGAACTCCTGAGGAAGTCATCCGCAACGAATGGGTCGATCACGTCAGTGTGGCCGGCCGTCCCGCTGCTGAAGGCGACAACAGCGAGGTCAGCACCCTGCATAACGAGGAACAACAGCCCAAGGTCAAGAAGGACGAGAAGGAAAAGACTGCCGTCAAGCTCACCGAGGATGAGAAGAAGGAAGAAGGCGCTGTCGCATGGGACGTATACAAGACCTACTTGATCGCCTCCGGAGGATGGCCCTTCTGGATTGGTCTTGTGCTTCTCTTCTTGACTCGTGAACTCGTCGATATCAGTCAAAACGCCTGGTTGGCCATCTGGGCCAACAAGATGGCCGAGACCACCGGATCGTATGCCATCAAGGCCTTTGACTACCTTGTTCCTTCCCCCGTTTCCCAGTCCCTTTACGCTGCTTTCCTTCCCGCTGATGGAGAGCAGTATGGTGTCATGACCATGGCTCTCTTTGGCAAGGGCGAACCCGAGACTGTCAACGTTGACTTTTACCTCGGAGTCTATGTCCTGCTGAGCATCTTTACCCTTATCTTTGCCGCTTTGACCAACTACTACACCATCTTTGGAGGACTTGCCGCTTCTCGTTCGTTGCACCAGCAGCTCTTGCGCAAGGTCATCCGCGCTAAGGTTCGCTTCTTTGACACCACTCCCATTGGTCGCATTGTCAACCGCTTCAGTTCCGATATCTCAACGATCGATGACGATGTCAGCAACGGTCTCCAGGGTCTTTTTGGCTCCTTCGTTACTGTTCTCGGTATCATTGTCATCATCTCTGCCAACATGCCTCTGTTCATGATCCCTGCCGTCTTTATCGTGGTCGTCTATGGTGTTATCGGTGCCCTGTACGTCCCCGTCTCCAGAGACCTGAAGCGTTTGAACTCCAACTCGAGGTCTCCCATTCTGAACCACTTTAACGAGGCTTTGAGTGGCCTTGCCACGATCCGCGCCTACGGTTTTGAGAGACGATTCCTTTTCAAGAACCTCACCAACCAGGACAACAACAACAGGACCTACTTCTTGCTCTGGTCTACTAATCGTTGGTTGCACTGGCGTGTCGATATTGCAGGAGCCTTGGTCGCTTTTGTTACCGGTATCTTGATCTTGCAGAATTATGGCCGCATTGAACCAGGCTGGGCCGCTATGAGTTTGACCTACTCGCTCATGTTCACTGGCACGATCGTCTGGCTGATTCGTATCTATGCCCAGAATGAGATGAATTTGAACTCTGTCGAGCGTATCGCCGAATATATGAACTTGGAAGAGGAACCCGCAGCCATCATCGACAGTTGCCGTCCCCCTGCTGGGTGGCCCCATGCTGGCGAGATTGTTGTCGATCGTCTGGACATGAAGTACTCCCCTGATGCTCCCTCCGTGATTAAGGATGTTTCGTTTACGATCAAGGCTGGCGAGAAGGTCGGTATTGTCGGTCGCACTGGATCGGGCAAGTCGACATTCGCTATCAGCTTGTTCCGTTTCATGGACCCAGTCAGTGGAACGATTACGATCGACGGCATAGATATTTGCAAGATTGGTCTACAGGACTTGCGCTCGAATCTGACGATTATCCCTCAGGACCCTATTCTATTCAAGGGTACTCTCCGATCCAACTTGGATCCATTTGGCGAGCGTGAAGACAGGGAGCTTTGGGAGGCTCTCCGTAGGAGCCACTTGATCCCCGATACCAGACCCAGCTCTACAATCACAAGTAAACGCAACAGTCTCGAGATCCCTGCTCTGACCTCTGCAGCTGCAGATTCATCGTCCTCATCAAAATCACCGGTTGGTTCGGTCAAGGGTGCCGAGTCTGTGGAGAGCGAGACAGTCGACCCAGCCAAGATCACCCTCGATACCCCTGTCAAGGAAAACGGATCCAACTTTTCTCAGGGTCAGCGTCAGCTGATCGCGTTGGCTCGTGCTTTGGTCCGCCAGTCCAAGATCATCGTCATGGACGAGGCCACAGCCAGTGTGGACTTTGAGACGGATCTCAAGATCCAGGGCACCATCCGTCAGGAGATGGCCAACGCGACTATTATCACTATCGCGCACAGAATTAGGACGATTGCCGACTTTGATCGCGTCCTGGTCATGAACGCGGGAGAGGTCGCAGAGTTTGACAAGCCCTTGACGTTGATGAAGCAGGAGGATGGTCTGTTCCGATCGATGTGTGAGCGTTCGTCCGAGTATGAAGCGCTTCTCGCAATCGCTGAGGAGAAGGAGAAGAGGGATGCTGAGCGTCAGTAAGACCAAAGAAAGAAAGGCCTTCGAGCCACCAACTACATATATATATTTTGTACTGAACATGCACTTTTACGCCAACAAATAAAACAAAAAAAGGCCGATTACCTGGATGAATGTAAGAAACCCGCGCCTGGAGAGGTTGAAGCACGTGACATCGATTGTGGCTTTTAAATGTTTGTTCCGTGCTCCCGCTCCCACAGGTGTTGGTTGGTGAGGCATTACATTCATCTACATTTGCTCCTCATCCTACAAACACTCTCCACTCTCCACCTTCATTGGCCTCTCTCCCCTCCCTTTACCTCACACGCCATGTCCTCAGCTGAGCAGTTCGTCAGGACGGAGTACCCCGTCATCGACTCGGATCCCCATTTCACCCGTGTTGTCAGTTACATGCGTGGCGCCGACCTTGCTGCCTGGGGTGGTTTGACCGCCAGTGGTCCCGCTATCATGCTTGCCTTGGGTAATAAGGCCGATCACCATCGACTATTTTATATCATCTCTTAAGGAAGTCGGGATTCTTGCACGGATAGAACACAGGGGGCGGCGAAAAAAAAGGCTGTTGGAGACTTCGGAATTCATATCCGAGGACGTGTCAAAGAGGCGGACTTGAGAGATCAGGATCAAAAGCAGTTCTTTTTTTTTTTGGTTCAAGTCACTACAGGACTTCATGCTGATCCTAGCAATGAACGAAATGGAAGTGGTGTTTCGACCTCAAGCTCTACTTGCTCCAACACCGACCATGGCAGATCGCGCGTGGATGATATGATCGATCAGCTGGCGAAACAAGAGAAGAACACAATTGATACTGAACAAAGGATTCGGTGACCATATATTGGCTTTGGGGTCATGCCTTGAACGCTAATGCGACGTGTATCTGGATCAGCGGTGGCAAAGCAAGTCATCTTCTCAGGGACCAATGACTTTTTCGCGTCAGAGACATCTGGAGAGTCGGCTAATACGAACGATTGAGTGCCGGACATGGATTAACCCGCATGCATTTGTCATTTGCTCACATTAGAGCGCATCCGCCCTGCTGCCGGGCCCAAAGGAATCAACTTTGCCTTGGGTGTCGCTACCGCTATGGGCTTCATGGGCGGTTTCCTCTTTTCGTACCAGAAGTCGAGCCGTACGATTGCATTTCTGTTCCTGAACCTGACGTGAAACTGTTCCGCTCTGCATGAATTTACGATCACTAACAATCACATTTGTATTGCGAATTTAGTTCGTTTCTGGGGCTGGGAGGAGAACGCTAGGGAGCAGGCCAAGAACCGTGTGGAGATGGATGCGCGTGCTGCTGCTGGTCTCCCAGCCTATGGTGAGCCGACAATGGATGAGGCTGCTCAGGCTACAGCTGCTAGAAACTCCAAGTACGCTGCCGTGAAGTTCTGTAAGTGGCTCGACCAATTGCTGCCAAGAGACTGAACACCATGAAAGTTGATGTTGTAACTGTTATCGTTGTACCCTGGATAACTCACACATTTCACTTGCGATCCCAAACCACTTTAGCTGCCATCCCTTGGTTCAATACCACGAACCACAAATATCACGTCTCCGATACCACTGCCAAGAGCGAGAACTAGATAACGTCCTGAGAACCCAAGCTGAACAACCCCAACTCCCACATAGATGCTTTCTGAATAAAACCATACGAGAAAAGTGACTGTTCGATGGTTGAAAGGGGGTTTTTTTTTTTTTTTTTTTGGTTCCTGTAACTTGTAACTTGTAGAGAGAAGTGGCTCCGCCCCTTTTCACGTTTACTCCATCTCATTCTTAATTACAACTCACTGCATCCACCTCACAGTCCAGCAAATATATACCCGCAACTGAGTCCAAGAGCCCCTTCACTCCCACCCAGCGTGCATCCACATCAGCAATTCGCGATTTTGTCAACAACAACCAACCCCCAAGTGCGTGTATTATTGTACAGTATAATCCCCGCGACTCCTCGTCCACCCTGCCAGAACACCCACACCCCCTCTGCATTTCGCCAAGAAACAAGGTGAGCGTTCTTGATGCAAGCATTTTAATGCAGCGTCCTTTTTTTCGACATCGAAGCGACGGTCGACGCTGAGATGTGTGCTTGTGTCCTACTGTGCCATTGAGGGAAGACACTGTACTAAACTGGAACGTGCCTGATGCTCATTTGTACACTACTCCCTACTGCCTGGCAGACTAGTTTCGACGAAAGACACACGCACACACACATCAAGGCCCATTCACACAAACATAGAACGATGTCTCGGATATCAGCAGAAGGAACTAGGAAACCGCTCCTCAAACTCGATATGGACGGTGAAAACTTGCGCCAGGATACATCCTCCACAACTGGACAACAACAACAATTTCACAGCAGTAATAATGGCCCTCGTTCTCTTTCGAGCACGACCCTGGCAGATAACTATTCATCCATCGTCCTGTCGAAAAATGGCGCTTCAACAATAACATCCACAGCATCGATCAACAATGTCAAGGCCGGTTCGAACACGTCCTTGGCAACAAATGCAACAACACGTATTGGAGAGGGGGATACGAAACCATCAGCAACGGTTGCAAAATCTATACCTGGTATCTTTAGTAAGCTTATCAACAGCGTTGGGTCCGGAAACCCTATTGGCGGAAGTCGACATGCAAAGCTCGGAGGGCAGAGGATGCCGCCTTCATCGGTCACAGCCCATGTAGTGGGACTTGGAGGTGCCGTGGGGGGCTCGAAGGCGAATACTGTAGGGTCAGGGAACAACAATGGCAATGGCAGTATCGTCAGTGCCAACAGCAGTAATAATCACAACAGGAGTGGAAACAATGGAAATAACAATAATAGCAATAGTAATAACAGCAGGAAGATGCTTCCGCCTGTTGGCGGATCGCCCCGCCAGCATCCGTACGGTCGATCGGTAGTGTTGTCAAGATCGGGAACATCGGTCAACGGTGGACAGACGAACTACTCTCTTCAGATCAGGTATGAAAAGTCCGGAATGAAAAGGAAAAGTGGGCTATATTTTCTTTGCGCTATAGCGCGGGCATCAACAGCTTGATTGACCTTTTTTTTTTCCACTTGTTGATACTACACAGTCGAGCATTGATGCCACGAGAATGGTGCTTGGATGACTTTGAGCTGGCGCGACCGTTAGGAAAAGGGCAGTTCGGACGGGTGTATCTGATGCGGGAGCGACAGTCTGGATATGTGGTGGCGATGAAAGTGTTGTTAAAGTCAGAACTCTTGAAGGTCAATATGGAGCATCAGCTGCGTCGCGAGATTGATATTCAATCGAACCTCAAGTAAGTCCTAAAGCAGGAGAAGAAAAAGTCGTTGCTTCTGTGACATTGCGGGGCTTTTCTTTTTCTTGCGTGAAGGTTAACCCATTGTCGGGGGGAGCGTAGGCACAAGCATATTTTGCGACTGGACACATTCTTTCACGACGAGACGCGGGTGTATCTGGTGCTGGAGTATGCTCCACAAGGTGAGCTGTACAAGAAACTGAGGAAGATGGTCAAGTTTCCAGAGTGGCAAGCATCCAAGGTAGGCGGGTGCTGCTTTTTTTTTTACTGACAACAAGATGGGCACTTTCGGTACGGAGAAAGTCGACGCTAAACTGACAACGAGTGTACTGTCTTTCTAACTATCAACGCATAGTACATCTACGAGCTAGCGACAGCGCTTGCGTATCTACATCGGAAGCATGTGATCCATCGTGACATCAAGCCCGAGAACTTGCTTTTGGGGACTCATGGGGAACTGAAGATCTCTGATTTTGGTTGGTCAGTGCACGCGCCAAAGTCTCGCCGGACAACGATCTGCGGAACATTGGATTACCTTGCGCCGGAGATGGTAGAGGGTCGAGATCACTCGAATCAGGTGGATCTGTGGTCGTTGGGGGTGCTGTGCTATGAGTTTTTGGTGGGGACTCCACCGTTTGAGGTACTAGAGGAAGATGGGGGTCGGGAGTCGACGTATTTAAAGATTGCAAAGGTGGACCTGTATATCCCAGAGTCTGTCAGCAGCGAAGCCAAGGATCTGATTCTCAAGGTAAGAAGACTGACGAAGGAGAAGGAGCGTTTTTGATAGCAGGCTATGAGTCATGCTGCTGACATTCCCTTTGCGTTCTGTTTCTGGCGTCAGCTGCTGCAATACAAACCGGACCGGCGTCTGGCACTAGAGCGCGTGCTGCTTCATCCGTGGATCACTCGACACAACGGCCGGGGCTCTTGAACCATGCGCATGAGTGTTAGACCTGTATAATAAACTGTCGCTGTGGTCTTGCTGAGGATAGAGCAAAAAAAGGCTCTTGGCGTTGTCGGTTTGCTGCATTGCTGCATTGTTGGGTGCTTGTTGGGGGCTAGGTTGGGACTGGCCAAAAAGCCAAGAGCTGTCCATATCAGGCAACGTCCTGTGCACAGTGTGCAGTTGGTCGGCTGCTGTGACTTGTCCTGCATCTGTCGCTGCTGCAATTCGTCGAATTCTCCACAAAGGAAACACTACATGCGGTGCACAAAAAAGGAAGCCAAGGAGGGAAGGACGTAACGCCCTCGCATTCATTCGCTCATTCCAGCTCACTCTTGACCACCACCGACCTCTTTCTTTCTTTTTCTCCTCTTTCTTTAGAAGAAGCCTTTCCACACACGTCCTGTCTTTACTCCACACCCTTGTTATATACATATTCTTTTTTTATTTTATTTTTTGGCATTTCGCTCCTCCAAGCAAGCGCTGGTTCTGTTAGTTCCGTTGTCCTCAACCTAACTATGTGGCACCCTAGCAGCAGCAGCAGCAACAAAGGCAGACTGCTGGCCTTGGCAGTCGTGCTCTGCTCCATCGCCGTCTCCGCAACACCATCCTCCTCCTACGGCCATCCAGATATCATGCAGGACGACAGTGACACCATGGGCAGCATCATTGGTGGCAATATTGGCAACAACGTGGTGTTCGCACCCGTGGGCGGAGAGATGTCACTGGCAAGTCCACTGCTGGCGACGATGATGGCGGTGCCTCGCAGGCCCGAGGACTGTCCACCTTGCTTCAACTGTCTGTTGGACGCATTCCCGTGTTCGCACTTTGCGCCGTGCAACAGTTATGACGGTCGATGCAGCTGTCCACCTGGTTTCGCAGGCGACAACTGTTCTGTGCCAGGTAAAAAAAAAAAAGAAGGGAGACAGTTGTCAATGACTACATGAAGGAAAGGATGGTAGAGGGTATTAGGCAACTACTGGTGCTGCACAGGCAGTTGCCGCTTTTTTTTTCGTGATACTGGCTGCGTTTGCGTGGACTCTGCGCTTATTCTTAAGAAAGATAGAGGAAGGGGATTGTTACAGAAGGTTTCGATCACAGGGGGAGATGGTCGCGATCGTTCTGCGATCGTCCTATTTTTTTGGGAAAGACAGTGTTAACTGGAACGCTTTTTTTTTTTTATCAGGAACCCTCTGCATTCTTTTTTTTTTTTCAGTTATCCCTTTGACCTGGCTTTTTGTTGGTGACATGTGTGCTGCAGACGAGATCGTGACCCGTCATCAATATCGTCATCCTGGTCACCACCATGATGTCTTTTGTGTGTGCGCGTGTATACCTCCTGGAAATCTAATCATGTGTTACATGTCTCCCTCTCTCTCCTATTTGTGCGCCGGTCTGCTGACACCGTCCCTTGAATGTTAATAGTTTGTGGCGCCTTGTCCGATGGCAAAGATCGACCTCAACGCGACGAGGACCAGAAATGTCAGTGCAAGGACGGATGGTCCGGTATCAACTGCAATGGTAAGGACATCTGATCTTGTGTATGCTGAATGACGACACCAGAGTGTGCTCTTGTGCAAAGCTGCAACAGCAACAGTTCTAGGCTCTTCCTCTTCTGACATGGTTTTTTTTCTTTGTTGTCGTTGTTGGCTGCTTACTTGGGATGAATGATCATAGTGTGCGCGGCCGACAATGTGTGCGACTCGCTGGTCCAGACCGGCAAGAACGGAACTTGTTATACTGGAGGACTCACAGTTGTCGAAAACTTTCAGCAGTGCGATGTCACCAGTAAGTTATTAACACGGCAAATTTTGTATTGCGATCACACATTGTTGAGCAATTAGAATCCTGACCCGTGCCACTCTTTTTTCTTTCTTTCCTTCTCTTGGCTTTCGTGAGAATAGATCGCAAGATTCTGGACACGCTGGGACCGGACCAACCGCCCGCGATCACATTCTCCTGCAACCAACAGAACAAGACTTGTGATTTCCAGTTCTGGGTCGACCAAGTCGAGTCGTTCTACTGCCACCTAGACGAATGTACCTTTGCTCAGGATGTTCAATACGACAAAACTCTAACGAACTACAAATGTCCCAACATCAAATGCTCCTGTATCCCGGATCGAATGCTCTGTGGCAAGGACGGTAGTGTCAACATTGATGATTTCCTCGAGGAGGAGATTACAGGACCGGCCGAATTTGTTTGTTCATCCGAGGATAACAAGTGCACGTTCGAGGAGCCTGCCATGAACGATTTGATCATGACCATGTTTGGAGACCCTGCCATCTATCTTAATTGTCACAGCGGTGAGTGTTTGCATTATACACAAGTACCCGGGTTTTCGAGACCACCCCGACCGGATTATACGATGGCGATCATCTTGTCGGTCGGAGGCGTGTTTGCGTTCTTGATCGGGTTGGGCATCGCAGTGTGGTATCTGGCCAGGAAGAGTAGTTCTTCTGGAGATGGTTATATCTCATTGCCGGATGACGAGGCTGCCAAGTTGATGGCTGAGCATATTCCAGCAACGTTGATGTTTAAACAAATGAGCTACACGGTTGGAGGAAAGGAGGTCTTGAGGGACGTGAGTGGGTTGGTCCGACCGGGCCAGGTTATGGCTATCATGGGTGCGAGTGGTGCAGGAAAGACCAGTCTGTTGGATATCTTGGCGCGACGAAACAAGTCTGGAAACATTGAGGGACACATTTATGTGAACGGACGGACTGTCTCGAACCAGGAGTACAAGCGTGTCGTCGGGTAAGTTGTGGAAAAGATTCACTCGTCCCTGAAGAAGAGGCATACGACACGAAAATGCTGAACGTATTGCATGTTTGGCATGAATATAGATATGTGGATCAAGAGGATACATTGATGCCAACGCTCACTGTATACGAGACAATCTTGTACTCGGCCTTGCTCCGTCTGCCTCGCGACATGTCCTACGATGCAAAACGCTACCGTGTTATGGAAACCATGTCCGAACTCGGCATCCTCGGAATCAAGGACATGCGTATCGGTGCCAGTGGTCAACGCTCCATTTCTGGCGGTGAGAAGCGTCGTGTCTCCATCGCCTGCGAACTCGTCACTTCGCCCTCTATTCTCTTCCTGGACGAGCCTACGTCCGGTCTCGATTCTTACAATGCCTACAACGTAGTCGAGTGTCTTGTGACGCTCGCCAGGAACTATAACCGAACGGTCATCTGCACGATTCACCAACCCCGAAGCAACATTTTTGCACAATTTGATCAGTTGGTTCTCATGGCGAAGGGCCACTTGGTTTACTCGGGAGAGACGATGCTCTTGAACGCTCATCTCAAGAGTTTGGGACACCCTTGTCCTGAGGGTTATAACATGGCGGATTATATGCTGGACTTGACCATGTTCACCGGTAAGTCTGCCAACAGGAATGGCAGAGCTCCACGTGAAAATGGAGGATTGGAGGGCTATTCGCAGCGACGCGCTGGACAGCCTGGACAGGTAGATGATCTACTTGATACACCCGCAACTGCTGTTTCTGGAACAGCCGCACCAGCTTTGGGACCTGACGGTTTGCCGCTGTTTGGGCGCGCATCGAGTATGGCAGACGATACGCGTCAATGGGCAAGCGAACTGGACTCGAGAGAACATGAAAGGCCCAGGATTGGTGGTAGTGGAATCGAGAACACGTCCATTGGTATTGACCCACCTTCGGGCTCAAATGATACAGAGGGCGCACGACTCACTCCTGAAGAGGAGGCTGTCGCGAATGCTCATCTGGAGTCGCTTGTTGAGGGATTCAAGCAAAGCTCAATTCTGGCAGAGGTTGAACAAGACATTGACACAGCTGTCCAGGCTGCCGCTGTCCCCAACGGCAACAATGGGCGAACCACCCCATCATCTCGAACAAGTCAACAGTCGCCTCAGCAACCACCTTCTGAAAAGGCCGTCGCCACCTATCGTCGCGCGTCTTGGTGGAGCCAGTTCAAGATCTTGGCAGACCGAACCCTGAAGAACATTTACCGTGATCCCATGTTGATGTTCTCACACTACGTCATGTCTATCTTCTTGGGTCTTCTCTGTGGCGCCCTCTTCTTCAAGGTCACGAACGACATCCCGGGATTCCAGAACCGCATGGGTGTCTTCTTTTTCATGTGTGCGTTGTTTGGATTCTCGTGCCTCTCCATCTTGCCATCCTTCTCGCATGAGCGGATTTTGTTTGTTCGGGAACGTGCAAATGGGTATTATTCGCCCTTTACGTATTTTGTAACCAAGGTCTTGTTTGATATCGTGCCATTGCGAGTGATCCCTCCCATGTTGATGGGCTTGATTATTTACAACATGGTTGGATTGGTGGAGGGTTGGAAGGAGTTTGGCAAGTTCTTCTTGGTGCTAGTGCTATTCAACTTCACGGCGTCCGGCATTTGCCTGATGATTGGAATCATGTTCGAGGCCGTCGGCGTTGCGAACTTGATGAGTAGCTTGATCATGTTGTTCTCGATGCTGTTCGGAGGACTCTTGCTGAACAAGGGTAAGTTCTCGTTTTTACTGACAAACAAACAAACAAACAAACATGCGCGCAAGGGGGTTTCTGTTTAGAACACATCAGATCTAGTACAACAAGCTCACAGAGTTGGTTCTTTTTTTCCGATTATTAGAATCCATCCCGGAACAGTTGTCGTGGTTGCAAAAGCTGTCGTTCTTCAATTTTGCATTCGAAGCCCTGCTCGTCAACGAGATTACGTTCTTGCAGCTTATCCAAAAAGAGTATGGACTCGAGATCGATGTAAGTCCTTCCTGCTCCCTCTTCTGTCTCTCTTTTTTTATTTTTCGCTTCTAAAAACCACAGCTCATGTCTTTGATTCAAATCTTTAACATTTCTCGTCTCTTTGCCTTTTTATTTTCTTCACAGGTGCCTGGTGCAGTCATCTTGTCGACATTCGGATTCAACTCGGGCGCATACTGGACAGACGTCCGAAACTTGGGAATCATGGCCGCAAGCTTCTTCGCCGTTGCCTTTATCTGGCTTCAATTTAGAGTGAACGAGAGACGATAATCATTTATGTCAAGCTGTCGTAGTAGTTTGCCGTTGTTCAGTCGCGTCCTCCGTCCTCTCTTTCTTTTTCTTTCTTTTTTTTTTTGAATGAAATATTGTAATTTAAAATCTAGAATCAAGGGTGCTGGAGAAAGCGATTTTTTTTATTGAAGTATTGAAGTGTTAAAGCATTGATATTGATATTGATGACAAAGAAAAAGAACCTGAGCAATGGTCAAGCCTTGCATGGGTGGGGGTTTGCTTGAGCAACAAGAATGATAATATTTCACGCTTGAGGATGGTCGTGACTCTGGGTCTGATCATCATGATCATCCTCACAGTTCTTGAATTCCACATGACGGCGCAACTCATCTCGCTTCGAAAAGGCTTTACTGCACTTCTGACAGCTGAAGATGTTGGTCACGCCATGGATCGAGATCTGATGGCGCTGTAGATCATTCTTGCGTGTAAACGACTTTTTGCACCCTTGTTCAGGGCACGCAAACAGTCGGGCCTTGCTCCGATCATGAGTCCGCTCATGAGTGTTCAGGTTGAAGAGACGGGAAAAGGCCCGGCCGCACTGAGAACAGGCAAATTGGCGTGGAGGGGACTCGAGGTCCACACCGTCTTGCTTGATCTCGTCCGACTTTCGCTTCAGTGGGTTGGTCGTCGTAGTTGTCGTGTCGATCATCTGCAAAGGCAATTGCTGCTGTTGAAACTGTTGAAGCTGCTGAAGTTGCTGTTGGCTGTACAGAGTGAGCAAGAGACCTAGATCCAGCTGTGGCGAAGTAACAGCGACGGGGAGCATGGGGGAAGACTGCAACGCA
This sequence comes from Dissophora ornata, assembly GCA_025201705.1. NCBI lineage: Eukaryota > Fungi > Mortierellomycota > Mortierellomycetes > Mortierellales > Mortierellaceae > Dissophora > Dissophora ornata. The sequence continues at coordinate 33,845 of MU616627.1, forward strand.
AATGTACCAGTGTTGCCGGTAGCGTCGTTGATGCAGGTGAGGTTGTTGTTAAAAAAGTCGAACGAGAGGTTCTGGGGCAGTTGGGTCAAGGTCCAGTCCAAGGGCATCTGGGGACTGGACGTCACTGTGGATGTAGGAGAGGCCGATTCCATCAAAGGAGAGAGATCGACATCGGAGAAAAGACTTCCGAAGGCTTCCGAGGAATCGCTGGAAACAGGCGACATCAGCGTGCTGACAGTTGAAGGTTGAGTGTTCATACTGGCTGCTGCTGCTGCGACGAGCTGCAATGCGAGTTCATCGGTCTCGATCTCCTGTTTGAACTACAGAAATCAAACCAGGCGATCAGTCTTCCTGGCACCCCGTATTACACAATGCGGCACATAAAAAAAAACTTGGAAGCGAACATACCTTTAAATCGACATGGGATGGCGAGGTAAGCGAGGTCGTCACAGGGGTCGATAAGGTCGAGATAGGGCTTGGAGGAGCGATATCATCAAAGAGGACAAAGTCGAGCAAGGCGGTTTCGGCTTGAAGACGGGCATTGAGCTGGCTGGGGTCCTGGGCGGTACAACCATCGTAGTCAGACAGAGTTGTCAAGGCTGCGGAATGGGGTAAGGTCAGGTCCAGGCTCAGGTTCAGATCCGAACCCGAAGCAGCAGAGGAGACGACGCCAACATTAGAGTCGGCGGCGGTCCAGAGCTGCTCGAGGCTGGTCATGTCCAAGTCTTCAGAGGCCACACGGTCAAACAGAGGGGTCTGATTGGGGGTTTGGTCCGGCGTGTCAAGATAGGGCGTAAACGGCGTATTGAAGGCAGAGGCGCAAACCTCATCAAAGAGCGAGAGCTGGTCGAAACCAGACGCATCGCCCTGGTGCAAGGTTGCTGGCACAGAGGAAGCAGAGGCAGAGGCAGAGGCAGATGGAGCCTTGGATGAACTGAGGGTGTTAAACCAACCAAGATCATCTAGACTTAACAAAGGCTCAGACAGTTCGGAGACCTCACACACGGTGAGGGCTCTGGGATGGCCGTGGCCAACTTCATCCTTGGGCGGCGGATAGCGTAGCAACTCATGATGATCGGTTAGTGGGGGGTTAACGGTTTTGGTGGGGGGGATAGGAATAAAAGGCTGAATAAAAGAGGTCGGTGGTGGCGACGGGTTAATAGATAAAAGAGTGGGGTCTGGTGGAGTGTTAATAATTGGATAAATAGAGTCGTCAAAAATGAACATGCACAGGTCGGCGAAAGAAGCTTGGTTGTGGTGTTCAGGCGTTGACAGCAAGATGAACGGTGGGGTGATGAAAAGGGTGTGTTGTCGAAGCGAGATCGGAGGGGGGGATCAAGGACGATAACTACAAAGACAGGAGTTTGTTCCGAAGCGAAGAGGGCTTGAACAAACTAGGAGGACGAGGAATACGAGGAACAAAGTCCACGGGGTTTCGATATGCTGGGAGGGATATCGAAAGGAAATGGGCCTGAAGACTGCAGGCGTATTGATGGCTGCGGGGGGAGGATGAAAAAGATTGCGCTTGCTTGGGTTCGCTTGGGGCTGCGTTTGGTGGTCGCAGCTGGCTGGCTTGGGGTTTGGCTGTGCTTGGCTTGGTCTGGTACCGCTGTGAGATGCAGGATGTTCTGCAAATGCGATACTACGGGTAAGTTTGTCTTTTTTTGGGTTGGTTGCTGGGGGGCGGGGAGGGGGGGGGAAGAAGTGTACAGTCGTGCTCTATGCTCGGCGAATACGGCGGAAAGGGACTGGAGAACTGGGGTTTCTTTGTAAAAAAGAAGGGCAGACAAATGATCCGTCTTATAGGATTAAGTGTCTGTGTTGGGTTGGCTGAAGAACAATAAGGGATGATGGGTCGCGAAAGAGGCCAGGATCAGATGATGATGGCGGTGGGTGGGGATACACGATGGGAGGTGTAGGGAAGAAAGAGAGCAGAGCAGCTGCCGATGTGACATATGCTGCCGAATGGGACCCTTAATTGGACAAACGGCTGTTTTTCGGCAGACACACGGCGTGTGTTTCTTCTGTTGAGCGTTTGTTTATTTCGAGGATTGCGGAATAGACGCATAGACGCAGTCCATCCCTGACTGTGCTCTGCTGCAATAGCCAGGGGTCAGTGCAGCGACAATGCCCAGTGCACCATGACGACAACACTCCAGACTACACACCCTCCAGACGGACCAGCTACTCAAGAGTCCTCCTCGGCAACCGGTTCGTTTTCAGCCTGAGTTTGAAAGAAATGCCGAGGACGGACAACGACACCATGACGCCTCTCAAATAAAGAGCCGACGGTTTGATTGGCCGTCCGGTCTAGGCGCGAGCCGTGAGCCCTTGGCATTTTTCCCATGTGCCACTGGCAATCTGTGTCTATGCAGTGTGCAAGAAAACCAAGGCATCGATTGACGCAAATCAAGGGATAGCTCTCAATGCGTCACCATTTGTTACGTACACATGGCGGCAAAGAATAGGTCTTTCAGGTCGATGCCATATCCCACAATGGATGGTGGAGAACTAGTTTATGACAAACGCGATTTAATCCACATCATGGAAAACATATCAGTCTTTGACATCCCTCTTCTCAGCCGCGAGGTCACCCAACGCCTTTCAAACCATGACCTGGCACAGTGTTGCCTTGTTTCCAAGCAGTGGTTTGAGTGGTTCATTCCATCCCTCTGGCACACCATCAGCATCCGGCGTTCGATAGCAGCATCCCCAGGCCTAAGACATCAAGCTCATGTTCGGAATATCCTTGATATCGGCTTACGCGAAGCCGTCGAGTCGCACCATCATTGGTCATTCCCTGCTCTCCAGTCCATAACGCTCGATTTCGCCACTGATCGTCATTATCCTTTTCTCTTCATTCAGTCGGGGGGAGCGTATCCCATGGAAATTAAGATACTACGCATGCTGGAGACCTCACCATCCCTGCGAAGCCTGAACATGTGCCTGCCGCTCAACGACGTGAATGTTCACAGCCAGTTCCTTCGTACCTTGCAATCACTTCATTATCTTCAAAAAGTCCAGTTAGAATGTAAAGGCTGCGTCAATCCAGTCCATATGCAACAAATCATTGAGACCTGTCGCCACTGCGTATCGCTTCGCCTATATTTGGGGGATTGTTGGGGAGATTGCGTGGAAATCGGGGGAAAGGAGAAGTATGCACTAGCCAAGAGTGGGCTCGAGAAGATGCCGGACACCCAATTCCGAGAACTATTCTTTCGGTCCAGTGCACTCATGCAAGGAACTCATATCTTAGCGCCTCTATTACAGTGCAGTCCGCTGTTGGAGTCGCTTTATTTGGAAATGTGTCACATAACGAGTCCAAAGCAGCTCTGTGACACTTTTCAGAGCAGAAGATATCCACGACTGAAGGTACTACATCTTGGACGTAGCAGCGACTTTGCGGATCTATTGCATTCCATCGGATCTGACGATGACAACGACTATAGCGACATAGAACGAGTCGGCCTCGAGACTCTGGAGTGACTGCATGGCCTTGGTCAAGATTCCGCCTTGGCGCTTACTCAATACCATGCCAGGACTCTGACGACCTTGGAATTTTCGGAAGTCGATGTTGAACTCCAGCAGTTCGTATGTCTCGTGAGTGGACTTCCAAGACTACTTTCGTTTCGATTGAAAGAGCTGCGCTCGTCCGACACCCCATTCATCGCGGAACTAGATCGAATTTTCGCGAAACCGTGGGCTTGCCGTTGTCTAAGACGTCTACGCCTCTATCCGCGTCTCTGTCGACAGTATTAGGAGTCCGGACTGGGAAGGCTCCGTGGCACAGCGATCTAAAAAATATGTGTATTCTCAGATTGGCAAGCTCAAGGACTTGCAAGAACTTGAGATTGGAGACAAGGTCGATGTCCTTCTTTTGGAAGGCGGCTACCTGGATTTGCTGTCAAACTTGAAGTCTTTGAAAAAATATCGATGGCCTATTCTTACAATTCCCGAATGGCGAGGCGCGAGGCAGTATGGATGGCGGACACCTGGCCAAGCTTGACTCATTTTTCTATTATGGCGCATTTCAATACCGGTCGATTGGCATTTGACGCATTTAGGAAGGCGCTACTCGAAAAAAAGTCATTGATTATTGAGGTTATTAAGAGTGTATCATATCCATGAAAGAAAGCACATTCATATTGCAGACTTTTATCACGATACACTGCACAGCTTCTTAAGCCAGGGTTGTTGCTCGTATGGCGAGCGGGTAAAAACTGCCTTCCTCGCCATAAAGGTCTCTTTTATATAGGATCTCTTTACGTGGATTTAGTGCATGGGTTGCTAAATACACCTTTCAAAAAAATAAAAATAAAAAGCGAAAAGTTGGTTTGTGATAAGATCTCGACAAGCAGAGGGTATGCGAGTGAGCATAGACAGCAAAATAGACTAGTAATAGGCGTGGTGCTTTGAGAGGTCGAGCTGGTCTGGGGGAATTCCGGGATCTGAATGCGGAACTATGCGTCAGCGATGGTCTTCTAGAAACGGTAGGCGGAACGAGGACGGCCTTAAATCTCGACAACCCGGTTGGAAACCGCCCAATATTAAAATCCTGTTAAGAAAACCGACGATTTCAGCACCAGTGAAGCTTCCTTTACTGCACACACACACACACTCTCTCTCTCTCTCTCTCTCTCTCTCTCTCTCTCTCTCTCTCTCTCTCTCCCCATTCACTTCTTCCTCTGATATTCACGGTACGAGACACAACCACACAACCCTAAGCATGATCAGTGCATGGAAAACATAAGCACACCCTTATGCGAATGACAGCTCTCCCGCGCATTTGGTCAGCCCTCTGGAGAAATCTGAGGTGAATACCGAGCCACGCTCCTTGGGTCGAACATAGCCTGCAGCCTGCATGGATCTGTTCCTCCCGTTGCCATGGATTTCTCGCTAATAACAAGAGAAACCATGGGCAGACCTTGGTTCTCGAGAGTTGCTTCGTGCTCTTTCGAGTTAAATCGTCAGTCACCTTCTAATCGCGTGTGTCTTGTGTGAAGTTGAGAACTGGACATGGCTCCCTGACGCCGTTGGTTGCACCTTCAGAGAGCTTTGTGAGAGGAGATTATAGTTCCGGAACCAATTATTGGCCGTCGCTGTAGTTGTTGTCGAGCCCCGCTCTTTGGAGAGGATGCAATACGATTAGTTTGTGTCTTTTCCATAGCTATGACTCTCTCGCCTTTTTTTTTGACCAGAGAGAGCTTGGTGGTAGACCTAGGTGTTGATATATTTACTTTCAGCTTAAATCGCCACCTTTCATTTAGTCAAAACTACCCTTTTCTTGCATCGCTGGCTCAGAACCGAATGTATACATTACGTTTTTTTTTACTAATGTTGCTCTTACCCTCTCCCCTTTGTCCCAACCTGATCAACACTGTGGCCAAGAAAACGAGGTTCAAGAAGGCAACAGACAGTCACTCTGACATCCTTGAGGAGACCCGAAGAAGAAAACCATATTCTCGTCAATCGATCCCTGCCAGGTAACGCCGACGTACTTTGTTCCCATTACGCCTTGATCTTTAGTTTTTTCTCCAAACCTTATCATGAATGATCTTCAAAAAAAATACCTGCGCATCACACGTGATGGTGACATTTGTCTCTCCATGTGGCACGTCCTTGTTAGTCAAAAAAAAAAAGTCTCTCCATGTGGGCGCATTTTGCGGAGCAGACAGATCCTGGCCAAATCGACAAGCTCTAGACATCCTGCGGCCCCTCTTTCTTGCTTACGCTTGGCGAAAAGGGCAAACGAGCCCACAGAAGACTCTGCGCTCTAGGGATTGATGAACGAATGATTATCTGGGCGAAAGTCAAGGAAACGGTGAGTCTTATTGCCACGCAATGCCTGCGCACATGTTGGAAACCACGCTCCTTTTTTCCACTGACTTGTGCTCTCTCCCATCATATAAAAGGACCATCAGTATGCGATGCGAAGCAAAGCAAGTCATCAGGTTCAGATGGCAGCTGACGATATCACCGCCGAGATTGCATCTATTTCGGCCATGAAACACAAACTGCTGGAGGAAGGTAACAGCACTTGGACGTATTTTGGTACCTTCAGTTAGGCTTGTTTAGGATCCTGGATATTCTAACCCTCCACTCCTGCATTGCCTAGACTCAGATGTCACCACCCCCAACAAGAAGCCGCACATGGACACTGCCGCCCCGTCCTCAGAGGACCATCAGCAACAACAGGAGCATCAGCCACCTATCGGTGAAGATAGTGACACAGCATCTACCATCTCTGCTAGTACCTCCTTTGCTTCCACAACATCATCATTGTCGTCAGGCGGGACAGCATCGGCGGTTTCCACTCGCACCTTTTTCGATCCTACGAAGGATCCTGTGTCATCTGTATTTCTAGGAGGTACCGACATTGGTCTAGCATTCTCGCGGTCGCAGTTAGAGTCAGCTCCTCCAAATATCTGTACAAAAACATGCCATTATAACGGGAGTTGACTGTATACAGTTGCTCCCATTCTTTCTGTAAGGTCAGGAAATGTCGCCATGCTACTCTGCAATGTTATCCACATCATTTGCTGAAATTTTATTAGTTCTTCATGTCTGCATGTTTGGATATAGGGCAGCCAATTTCATATGGCACACGGGCCACGACTTACCTGGCTTGTCGGATGAATCACATGCTACTGTGCAAGAGGCGCTGAGTATACGCGTGCGGCAGATGTCCAAAGAGCTAGTGATGCTGTGATGCTCTGTTACGATCTCGATCAAGAAATGGCCACCATGGGCTGGATCAAATCACGAGCAACGGAGTCGAGGGAGCAGGACGATCTTTTGATCCTTTTTCAACAAGTGTATGTTTCTCTGTAGACAAATAAATACAAGGGATGAATAGTCCACACAAAGCAACTAATCTATTTTTCGTTTTCTTTTCTCTTGGACAACAATGTAGTTGCAAAAAGCCTCCAACGAAATATGTGTCGGCAGGGCTATACAAGAATGAAGACAGCCACGCCCACTCCGCCTCTGATGCTTTGATGACAGGCGTCTTTCCAGGCAACCATCGCCATTTCGAGCTGCACTGGGCGAACCGTAAATCCAAAGGATCAAGAGGAGGTGACCACCTGGCCAAGGATGATTAACTTTCTTCAAAATGCAAGAGCATTCTCTTGTTTTTTTTTTTTTTTTTTTGGCCCGCAGGGCGTTTTGCAATGTTCTCTTGTTGTGCAGAGAATGCATTAGTCAGCTGTATCGTAGCAGAATTTTAATTGAATGTCAATCGTTTATTTGTACTCGAAAAGCAGATATTGCGGATGTGTTGTAAGTACTAATATTTGTATCTTTTATCAAATCCACGCCGCCGCATGCTTGCTGTGACATCTGCGATTGTTTTGACACAGTTTGCGTCAAATAGGGCAATAATTGGTGTATTCGCACCATTCTTACCCACTGATAGAATGAGAAGGACTTTCGAACCAAGAATCCTCACTTATTTAGCGATATTGCCCGAGCTACCTGATCCTGGTATTGACGATGCGGTAATCATCAAAGCTGTCCGGGTATGTGAAAACTTTACAGAGTGTTTCATGGTACCTCTGTGATGGATTACTGCTTCCCATTCTTAACTGCGATCAGTCACCTACTAGTTGCGGATGAACAACAAGCGCGAGGAAGCTTCCGAGGCTATTGGAAATATGGAGAGGACGATTCGTCTGTTGTTCGATAGCTTGTGAGTCTTTCGTGATTTATTTGATTTTCGAAGTCAGCATGAATTTGCCATATGTATTTAATGTGTTTGTGTTCGTGTTATCTATTTGCTTGACATAGGCTTTAGTCACTTCCCAACGAAGTAGATCATAGAATCCACGTAGCTGCAATCCATCAAGCACAACTGGAATACTTGTTCCCTGCGATGCTGACTGTTTGCGCTACATCCTATTGCCAGCCTTTAGTTTTTTTCCTAGAGTCGAGCATTGAAAAATAAATTTTTTCAAAACAGTGGAAGTTCCGCTTGAGTAGATCACATCACGTAAAACGGACAGTTACTACACAAAGGCTTTTCCCAATTAGTTTGTATGATCGTTTCTCAGAGAGAAGCAATACACACTAGTTTTTCTTCATCTGAAAGCACGCATTGCATTCCTTCAGCATAAAGAGAGGTTTGGGTTTTGGATTTGGATGACCTTGTAGGCTTGATGCAAACATCAAGTCTCGCCAGCAATTCAAATCCATGCGCCAGGGGTGTTAGCTGTCAGCGCTACTTGGCATTGCGCTTTGCTCACTCCCGTAGGAGTTCGCAAAACTAACCGTTCAGCCGACTTGCTTTGAGAAAATGAAAAGCCATAGCAGTGAAATAGAGCTTTGCTCTATTTCACTTGCGCTATTGCTATTTAAGCTCTTATAAATTTGTACCTGAAATCTTAACAAGTAAACATGGTGTTGGTGAATACCTTCACCGCGAAGGGCGACATAATTCGTAGGTGTCTACAGAGGATTTCGGCTTTGTTTTCGTCGCGCTATTGAACCAGAGGGACATGTTGCAATTGCGAAAAAAGAGGCATTTTGAAGCACGAATTGGAGGTGTTGTTAAGATCTGAATACAAGGCGAGTGCTACTCCGAGGATGAACAAGAAATGTATGTATTACCGCGCAGAGCCGGTGCTGAACGTGCACCGCGGATTGACGCCGAAGTCCATGAACTGATAGCATCTACAAGCGGCAGCTGGAATCAAACCTAGCCTTAGAAGTGGCAGGTCCACCATTACTGCTCGAATTGTCAATTAAGAAAAAGGTAGAACAAATAGTATCAAACAAATATCCATCCTCCGAGGGAAGTTTTCTTGAGGAATCGTGGATCTTGTCTTTCTTTTAATTCTATATGTCGAGTTCAACTATGATAGGTTTCGAGCATATACTTGCGCATCGTTCACAAATTGATAAAGCCCCTCCCTATACATGCTTCCATCTCCAACTTGGAGCAAGTCCTCCCACAGCGCATTTTTAGCCGAGTCTGAAAACTGCTGCGGTGGTATTGGCGTCGTGGAGGCGGCTGCAGTTGTGGTGGATGCAACCAACAATACCTGCGCTGACTCGAGCTCAGCCACAAACCTCATCAAATCGCCCTTCCAAACACTCAAAAAACGCTCATCCTTACTACTGCCCGTCTCTCCCTTGACCATCTGATGTATAAGCCCTGCCATATCTTCCAGTAACAGATCTTGTTGATGGCTCAACGCCAGTCGCAGCAGGATTTGGAGAAACTCAAACCGATATGTGTTTTGAAACTCAGGTCGAGTAAATAAGTGACAAAGATTGTGTTGGTTCAAGGATATGAGGATGTCGATTGACTGACGCACCATGTCCGGTTCTGGACGATGCAGTCCTCTTGCAAGGTATTCCATGCAGCGCTGGAGCATCTGTGCCCTCTGGCTGGCGTTTGCATCTTCAACGAGAGAAGTGCTATGAGTTGCGGCGAAAAAAAATCGACAGTGGTGCGTGAGTAGTGACTGAATCGTTGTGAAGAACAGCGACATCAGGTCATATACTCCGTTATCCAACCCATCTCCCTGACTGTCCCTTTGTTCTTGCTGCTGTTGTTGAGTTCCCAATGTCACTCCAGAAGTTCCTCCTCCTGATATCGGTCGCTGCAGATTTTGGACCCCTAACAACTTGGGCCCCAGCTGCGAAAACAAGAACTGAGTAAAATCTCCCAGAGACGATGCAATCTCCTTGACTGGGAGCTCCAAAATCGTCTTTAAAATCGACACGGATACATGCACCCTCTGCAAGGTTTTCCGCTGAATAAGAACAAAAGACTGTTGATGGAGTGTTGAGTGTTGCCCCGCGTGGCCATTTTGTAGATGTGGAGAAAGGGCTGCTTCGAGCAATGAAGGGTTCGTCAGACGATCCATAAGTACACGAGCAATCTCCATGCAGTGACCTGATCCGACTTGTCGATAGAAGGACTTGACCAGCGCTTTGAAGAATAAGAGAATATCCATAGATATATCTGAAAGTAAAAAGACAAACGGTTACAATGGAGAATATGAAGCGGCAAAGAAAATTGACGCTGGTTGATGATAGACCGCGAAAAGAAACATACCATGATCCTCTAGATAGACTTCAAAATACTCTTGAACGAGAGGAAGCGCAGTCTTCAGGCTCTCGTATACCATTGCCCTCGATGCCATAGAAGCTTCACTTACAGAGCTGATCAACGTCCGTAGAATAGCTAGGCACCTGTGTACGCGAAATTTGACTGCAGGAAAGTGAAGACGGTTAGATGATGCCTTGTCAGCAATGAATGGTGCTTCTTTTTTCGCGTCTGCTGTTCACTTGAACTCACTCTCGCTACTGGATAAGTATGGTCCAGGGTTTGATCGCGAGGCTTGCAAGATGCTCTGCAGCGGGTAAATAATTGGTGCCACCAAACTCCCATAGGCCTAGTGAATATCGACAGTAACCCTTGTGTTAATGAGTATACTTGCAGCGATTGTGTAAATATTTTGGCGGTAACAACTGTTTACCTGGAGTGCGGCGGCTTGCAGTCCGTGGCCCGCCTTTGGATCCAGCGTGATACCATTACTCAACGCCAAGTAGGCCAGGATAACCAGCTCATCATCTGGCGTAATTCCCTTCCGCTCCTCATCCTCTCCGGCGCCGCCACCGTCTCTTGATACATTAGATGGCAACAGATCTATGCCCATGAATGTAGTTTGCGTCATTGCTATCTGACTCAAGCATGAAGCCATCTCATGCGTCGACTCAAGCTCCCAAAACAAAAACTCGCCACTCGAGAGGAGTTCCGTTGGTATCCTGACCTGGACTGTAAGCATGTCCAAGGTCTTAATGGACGTCAGGAGGAGCTTTCGATCCACAGCGGTACACGAAGAAGAGACTGGCCCTAAGAATGTGCCGGGAATGGGTGATGTAGACGGTTGAGACAGAAGAGGACCCATTGACGACATCGGTAACAACCTCTGGAAAAGGGAGGTGGATATCTGGGCGATCTCCTGGTATATTTCTTTCGCAATTGGAGCTCTTGCTTGAACGTTGTTGTTCAACTCAGGAGTGGTCTCGACGTTCCACAGCTGGTGTACCCAAGGAATGAGAGGTGACAGGCAGTTAAACAACGCCAGCGTTCTAAAACAATAAGAATATACAATTAGTAACACATCATTGATCTGGGTAGAAACGCATGACTGGGAGCAGGATGGGCTTGTTACATTGTGCCTGTCAGATCCACTTCGTCCTTCCCTGGGCTTGTTGCTTCATTGGTGGTCGCGAGATAATAGTCGATCGAGAGTTTGGTCATTCTAGTGAGGTGAATAATGAGATTGGAGGTGTACTCGCGGCGGTCCTCGAAGTTTTGCTGAAAGTTATACGCGACTCTCGACAATATCCCTAGGGTGACAGGTAACTATGTGTTTACGTGGCATGAAATGCATTCAGCCTTAGAAAACAATCATCCCACATTCTCGGAATCATGCGTTGTAGAGATATATGACACATGGTTCGACAGGGAACTTACGGTCTTGCAATCGTCGATTTTTCGTCTCGAGTAAAGCTCCAATTGCTGGTTGAGTAGCGGATTCTACATCCAGAATAGAGCCAGCGCAATTGAAAAGGATCAATAAATTGCCAACAAAGTCGACTTCAAGTACATATGAACAGCGGACGAAAATGCTTTGCGACATTACCAGCATCTCAATGACCTCTTCTGTGAAGACTTCAGCTACAAGGCCTACAAAGCTCTCAACTAGGTCCGTCAAATCCTCCAGATCTTCTTCATCTTCAACCTCAAATGTCGAAAACGCGTCCTCAGATCGCGTTGCTCCTTTCATTTTATAAAACTTTTCTACCAAAGCTGACATAAAGTACAACAGTGGCGCCTGCATTCGCCGAAGCGGATCTTGCGATGGTATAGGACGGGTGGTATTAGCTGCTGTCTGAACAATTGCGTCCAGCAGCGCTTTCCAGACATCTATACAGACTTTTAAATAATCCACAGAGACCTGCATGCAGCGGAAACACGTGGTTAGAATATCAGTAACAAACTTTCCCAGCATTCCATACATGTTAGCTCGATCCACGATCCCCCTACCTTTTCCAAGGTGAATCTAGCAAAGGACATAAGAAAATCAGGCTTGGAAAGGCCCAGGGCCTTTTCAGCTCGTTCAAGCTTGTCCAGCGTGCAGAATAACGAGACAAAATGCATAAACATTTGCAAGTAGCTATGAACAAGGAATGCATATCAGTAGAGTGTTCGAAAAACGTGTTGGCCACAAGCAAGATGGATAGTTCTTGTCCGTTTGCCTACCTTTCGTCAATGTCGTCAATACCATCCTTGACTTCGTTAAAGTATCGAATGAGATCAGCCATGACACGCACTGCACCCGTCATGGCATCCTGATTGGTTGCCAGAAACCCTGGCCGTGCTACTACACCATTCAAGCAGCTTAGTGCCAACATCCCAAGATCCACAGTCTTGTTTTGATGCAAGGTGGCAAACTTCAAGACAATTGAGATCGAGGGAGAGAATGACGCCTGGCGCGGATCAAGGCCAGGACATGCCAATAGTGTCGTGAGCGCTTGAAGCGCTAGCATACATGTTTTTCGCGAATGCGAATCCATTCGGTTGCCGCTGATAAATGAGCTCTCAATTGAGTTACGTCTACTGTCCATCATGACCGCCGCATTAATGGAACTCCTCCTCATTGCCATCTGCCCGAGATCGCTGATCGAGCCCATCCTCTGTCGGGCCTGAAGTAACGACAGCCCCGACCCTGCTGGCGACTGCATCAAGTTCACATGAGATCCAGAGTCATTGCTTTGAGTACTAGAGAGATTGGAAGGCGCTCCAAGAAACTGACCAAGAGTCTTGCGCAGCATTGTGGTAGGCGACTTTCCGTACGAATAAGACGAGCCTTGATCGCCTTGGACCCCCTGTCGCTGCCCGCTGTCCTGGGAAAATGTAGATTGAGTTATTGTTGCGTAGGAGCTGGCCATCGATCCAGGAACAGCTCTGGATGCCGAGAACGAACTTTGGAAAGAGCCATTCATGGGTGATGAAAGGTAGGGTTGCGCTGTTGTACTCGGCCGTCGTCCAACGTTGGATGTACCCCAGATTGAATGCTCAACAGGTGAAGGCGCCGGCGCCTCGGTCGAGAGTGGTGTGACCAACATCTTGTTGTAGCATGCGTCCAGATGCTGGACGATGAGGTTCAGGAGATCTGGAATTTGAACTTTAAAGGTCTCCCACAGATACCACTTTTGCTTCGAGAGGGTGATGTGAACTCGATGCGACTTGCCAGATCCCGGCGCGGGATACATGCCCACAAACTCCTGAACTATTGCCTCAAGCAGGGTCCATCCCAGGAGCGCGTGGCTCCTATTCTTGCTCTGCAGAAGCCTGTGGATCTCTGGAAATAGGTCCTGGAATCGGTCCGGCCAGTCTAACAGTGCAATATCTGTTATGAGCTGCACCACTTTGTTTAGGACAAAGGACGAAAATCGTGAAGATATTGATGCTGTCCCTGATGAGGCTACGCCAGGTGTTGTTGATCCCGAAGATCCTGATCCGGAGTCTGATCCAGACCCGAAGTGCTGTTGCAGAAAGAGGATCAAAAAGGACCGATTGGCGTGCTGGAGCTCAGGGTCAAGGCTGGACCATTCTGCCTGGATCCTCTTTTGGTACTGAGATGCAGCAAACCAAGCCAGGTAGTCCGATTGAGCATTCGTTAGCATGTATCTGCAGTCATCGAGGGTCAGTTGTTGTGCGTCCAGTTGTGCCTCTAATGAACGATATGCAGGCAAGAGATAGCGCCAGAATCAGTCGACGTCGCGCTTTGGCGCTACTACGGTTCTATTTCTCATTTTTTTATTCATTGGCTGTGCCATGGGATTGCATGGTTAGGAGGATTACCGATGGTCCGCTTTCGCTCTGTGGAGGTACTTGGCCCGAAAAACTCGGCTAGTAGTTGCTCGAGTGCGTCCATAGTGGAGAAGCAGCAAAGGCCACAAAACGAACCGGTTAGCGGGAGAGAGAGTGTGTGTGAGAGAGAGAGGGAAAAGAGGAGGCGTAGAAGGAGAGGGGCAATGAAATGGAGAATTCAATGGCGAATGCTGCAAGGAACAATAATGAGAACTTGCGCCGCAGGTTTGGTTGCACAACAAACGTAGACTGCACCTGACCTCAAGTGCTTCTCGAGTACTCGTGCTTCTCCTGAGGATGGGTGGGAGTGGAAGGAAGGACGAGCGAGGAGAAGGTGTGTGGAGACAACGACGACCCGGCACTGCAAATGTGTATAAAAAAAGAAACAAACACAAAAAAGAGCGCGTATCACCGTCCTCGTAAAGAGCCGCCTTGCAGCCCTTGCAAACCTTGCAGGCACAAACAGCTCTCCACTCTCTACTCTCCACTCTCCACGCACTACCGGGCGTGGCACGATTCCCTGGGCGCATTCTTGTTGGTCCCAGACATGTGATTTTCTGTTACATTTACATAGAAATATCTCTTCCTACTCCTGCACCTACTTAAGCCAAATAGCCCTTCGACACCAGCCACTGGCGCACATCCTCAGCATCGCGCGCTACCCACTTGGCATTTGACCGGATCACCTCCAAGCTCTGAGCAATCGGGCGCGAAATATCGTTCACGTTCTTGTTCTCGAAAAAGCTCTCGCAGTCCTTGGCCATCTCTTCGCTCGTGAACCGGCCCACACCGCTCTTGACAATGTTGCCTAGTAGTGCCATCGAACCCTCGTATCTCTTGCCCAACATCTCCCAGTTCGCCTTGATGTAATCCCACAACACATGTCGAGCTGTTGGGTTGCGCGACAATCTATCAGCAATTTCACGTCACCGGATAATATGTTATACCCATGTTAGCGACAAAACACGAAGCACGACCAATGTGGAATAGTTCTCATGCAGACAAAAACATCTACGGCTGATAAAATTACCCTCCGAAGAAGTAGCCAATGTCCTGGGGCTTGACTTCCTCCGAGACCGAGATCTCAAGCAGCTGCTGAACCAACGCGGGATGACGAACCGCCGTCAACGCCCCAATTGCTGCCAGCTTTTGATCCGTCGCAGTCGCATCTCGCCAGCACTTCAACACCTTCTCAAAGTCGGATTCGTCGCCATGCAGGACCACAATCTCAAATGCCGCACTCTGCAAGTTCTGGTTCAAAGCCTGGACATCCCCTCCAGCATACAACGCGAAGCGCTTCTGAGCCTCCATAACAACAGTCTCATCACCCGCATTTCCTGCGTTCGTCAACAGAAGCTTGCGCAACAACGTGGAACGGTAATCATCGGAAGCCTTGGTCTCCCATCCGAGGTTAGCAGCAGCCTTTGAGAACAGCTTGCGCTGGAACTTCTTAAGGGCATTGTGGAAGTCTTCAGGTTGTTGGTAGAATACCGAGAGTAGAACGTTGACGTGTTCTGCAATGGCGACCCATACCACATATTGATCTTCATCCTCAGAGGATTCGAGGAGCTCAAGGAGAGAGCTAGTCTTCACATGGCCACTCTTGCTCAGAGCCGCCAGATCTGCCAACAAGCCAACGCGATCGCCAGGGGTAAACAGAGGGTCCTTTGACTTGATCGATTGGCTGATGCGCGTAAGAGCTGAAGCAGGATAAGCTGTGCGGAAAAAGCCATTGTAGTTGGAGTTGACCTTGTAATGACCGTCCGTCTCAAGCTTGAGAGTGAGAGAATCTCCTGACAATAGCTGAGCAGCCTGCTTGGCATCAGTAGGTGCTGGCTCGATGCCCAAGGGGATGGTCCAGCGAGCTGTGTCTTCTGCGGCACTGAGATCGCCTGAGGAAAGGTAGCGTGACTGTTTGAATAACAATGTGTTGGCATCGGAATCTTCCTCGACACCAACCACAGGATACTATTGCAATGTAACAGATAAGAATTAAGGAAGAGAGTGTAAGGAAAGTGCCCTTTATCAACTAGAGCATCAATGCCAGCTGGGCTGTGTCCACTTACACCGACTTGCTTGATCCACGTGTTCATAAACTGGCCGACATCTACTCCTGAAGCCTCGCTCAGTGCGGCCCAAAGGTCCTCCGTGCTGGTGTTCTTGTAGGCATGCTTCTTAATGTAGATGCGGATACCCTTCAAAAACACCTCCAACCCCAGCCATGAGCTCAACATACGGATACAGGATGCGCCCTTGTAATAGCTGATCGCATCAAAAATCTGGTGAATCTCATGCGGGTGCTTACAGGGAACTTCAATGGGATGACTGCTCCTGAGTCCATCCAAAGCCAGTCCCATCTGGAATCCGTCTGCAATAAAGTAAGACCAGTTGTCCCACTCGGGGAAGAACTTTGAAACGGCCAAGTTGCCGACCCATGTCGCAAATCCTTCATTCAGCCAGAGATAATCCCACCAGTCCATAGTAACAAGGTTACCAAACCACTGATGAGCAATCTCGTGGCAGATGGTATACTTTTGGTCGCACACACGTAAACGAGGATCACGTTAGAAAACCTGAAAAGAGAACTGTCACGGAAGAAGATGCGGAGCTTCAAAACTTACAGCAATATGACGCTTGTAGCTGAGATCGCTGGTCTTTTCGTTGAACAGCAAGCGAATAGATCGATAAGTGACAAGTCCCCAGTTTTCCATGGCGCCAGACTCGAAATCAGGAATAGTGATGAGATCCATCTTGGGCAGCGGATAGGCGACACCGAACAACTCGGTAAAATACTCCAATGCAAGAGGAGTCACAGAGAGGGCAAACTTGGCCTCCTCAGTCTTTCCAGGCAGAACATAAACACGGCATGTGATGGGTGTTGGAAGGTTTTTGGTAACAGTCTCGATGTACTCGAACTTGCCGACGATAAATGCGACCAACTAGTGCGAAAAAAGATGGCATCGATCGATTAGTGCCACTAACCAACTCTCCCAGTTGCCGGCTAGTGTGTAGGACTTACGTATGTGCTCATAATTGGCGTAGTGGCGAACTTGACCTCCTTGAGGGGTCCCCCAGCAGCAGCATCGCCCTTTTGAGTGGATGAGACATCTCCTTTCTGAGTGGATGGAACATCACCCTTTTGCGTAGAGGGGACATCGCCTTTCTGGGTGGAGGGAACATCGCCCTTTTGAGTGGAGGGAACATCGCCCTTTTGAGTGGAGGGAACATCGCCCTTTTGAGTCGATGGAGCGCCTTCTGGACCTTTGGTGGAGTCACCTTTCACCTTACCGCTCTGGCCGACCTCCTTCTCAGAGATGACGTTCATGTTAGAAAGTGCTACCAAATCGGAGGGAACACGCAGCGTGATGTCAAAGGTGGCTTTGATGGCAGGCTACATGAAAAAGCAATAAAGCAATCGGAGAGAAACATAAGAATCAAGAGCACAAGATCGAGGGAAGAGGTTATAGTAAGCACATACAGAAAGAGAACTGTACCTCATCCCAGCATGGGAATGCCTTGCGGGCATCTGTGGCCTCAAACTGTGTGGTGGCAATGTAATGAGTCTTGCCGTCCTCGTCCTTGAAAGAGCTTCGGTAAAAGCCATTCATGCTTTCGTTGAGGATACCCTTGAAGGCGATGTGCAGCACTGCGGTTGACCCGGGCTGGAGCTCGTCTGCAAAAGTAAACGTAGCGGTCTCATTGGTCTTCTCCAGGGTGATATCTGTGGCATTTTGGCTGTAAATCGTAGTCAGGTTGTGAGATTGTCAATATGCTGACGGGGATCATTGGTCAAAAGCCTGCAAAACACAGAGATGTATGACATTGACAACAGCAATAGGTGCCAGTAAGGACATTGGACAATACCTGGACTCGGTCTTGAGGGCGAGGTTGGTGAGTTTGGCCGAGATAATTTCGAGTTGGTGGCTGTTGAGGGTAATGGCAGTTGTGGGCCTGTTGACGTCGAGGTTGATCAGGACATGGCCATGGAATGTAAAGTTGGTGAGGTCCGGGGTCAAGGTGAGGTCGTAATGAGTTGGCCTAACGTTGGTTGGGAGAACGACACGTCCTGTTCCTGCGTGTGGGTCCATGATTGTGAAGGATTCGGTGAAGGGATAGAAGAAAGAGGAACAAGTGAAAGAAAAGAAAAGGGAGACGCAACACAAAGTGGGGTGAAAACGAAGAAAGGGGTTGAGAGCGTGGAAAGGTAGCCCAGCCAGTCAGGGGTCGCGCTTGGATCGTGACATTGAGCGAGATCGTGGGAACCGATTTTTTCGTCTTTTAAAGCGCAAACAGAACAAAGTTATTTTTATTTTAGGTGTGAGCCAGCTCCGATGGTTATGGAAGTGCGATAGAAATGTACCCTCGCTGGGAGGCGTACGACTCCGCTATGAGGATGGTGTCTCGATGAGAAATATGGCGAAAATATAGACAGGACATATACAGGAATGTGAGTGTTGAGAACTATAGACAAGACTGGGCTGAGTAGGTGTTTAACCGTCGTATCGGACGACCATGGACCATGGTATAATGCAAAATAGTGCAGTGGCGGAAAAGGTGAGCCTGGAGATTGCTACATGTAGAGCTCTGCTAGGCCTGCCACTGTTCTGCCCAGAAGAAACGCCGAGGCGTGGATTCGCAGAGGCGATTCTAGGATAAAAATGCGGAGCTCGACTTTGACCGGGACCTTAACCAGATCCATCTGGTCAATCGCGACGTCGGGCATGGGGATAATCACCTTGGCGACTTTATGAACGCCATCCGAGGTGATGTAGCGCGGATCCTTGCTTCCAGATAACGGAGGGAAGGATGCCGCGCTCTTCAGATGCGTTTCGGACGATGTCAACCGTAGGCCTGTTCGCAACCTTGAAGAAAGTTGGTCGCCGTTGATTTCCGAGCGATGGCCATCTTGCCCGCTGTGCTCAGATCCGCTGCTCGGAGTCAAAGAATCATTCGTGCCATAGAGGATGGTCTCGATCGGATAAGGCCAGGCTTCACTCCAAAAGGTTTTTGTCACGACCTGATCAGGGCCTATTTGGTCTCCAGGTCTGAAAAAGACCGCAAAGCGATCTTGACAGCGCCAGGAACCATTCGATGACGCGAATCGCTTTTCAATTGGATCGACGCCTTCGCGCCAGCGCATACTGGACTCGATCCCGTAGAAGCATGTTGCCACCAGGCCCACGGGTCGGGGTGGGAGTTCGGTGACGGCAGATGCTCTGCGTTCGTCTTCATTCGTCTCCGGTTTCGGTGCCATGTCCTTACTTTGAGGCTCCTCCATACTACCCACTGTGTTCTCCCGCGTTTGTTGAAGTCTAGGCGACATGGATGCGAATCGACCACGTTGCATCTCCATCTGAGCTGGAATACCTGGACCACCGCTGGCGTTGGAGATCTTACGAGGGGCCCTAGCCTTGTAGGAGCTCTGCACGCGGCCAACGCTTGATGAGCGGACCGAGTTCATGGGTAGGGAGGTCGACAGTGAACTGTCGTAATTCCGGCGGGGGAAGGAGGTATAGAACGAAGGCGTTGTTGGGGTTGTAGGGCTGGTAGGCGTGCTAGAAACATAGAGGTTATCGTGGGAGTGGAGGAGCGCCGGCACAGGTGGAAGACTCTCTGATGGCGGGTTACTGAGAGTCAATTGCGAAACTATTGAGCGGGGTCTTGGCGGTGGCCGCAGGGAATTGGACATGGGAGCCATTGGACTTGATGGTTTGTCATAAGTGGCCTTGGCAGGAGGTGTGCGGGAATACACTCGAGAGGGAAGGCCTGGTGGAGGCGATGGGAACTCGGGGATGGGGAGAGGCGAGGTCGGGGCAGGGAAGGCATCTAAGTCAAGCAGAATGGGCTGAGACCAAATCATCAAGTTTGGGTTCCTGAATCCGGCTTTTGGGGTCGGCGCCTTGACCTTCACGCTCGCTTGGCTATTGGGGGCTCCATCGGCTGCGGTTGCCGTTACCATTGCTAGAGAACGATAGGAGATGAGTAGGAGGAGGAGGAGGAGGAGGAGGAGGAGGAGAAGGAGAAGGGGGAGAAGCGAGAGAGAAGGGATGGGTGAATGGAAGCAAAAAGTGGAGAACGGGGAAGAGAGGAGGACAGGGCGGACGAGTATTGACGGAACAGAAGATTAAAAAAAAAAAGTGGGATACAGATCAATTGATTGAAAAATGTAAAAAAAAGAAAAGAAAACGAGGGTAACAGACCCTCGAGATGCCCCAATTGAGCAACACACACGACGCACATCAATTTTGCATCGGCTGAGGGAGGTGGGAGTGTGAACTCTGTATCAACCCTTGATCGTCTGGTAATTACCGCTGACAAAAGAAAAAACACCGCCTTCGACTTGCTTCACATTCCTCACGCTCTTCAAATTCGTGTGGGAGTGGATTGATCCTTATCCAGTCACCACTCACTCATCCATGCGTTATTCGTGTGCAGGTTATCTATTGGACGAGTGCATTTTTGATATTTGTTGATTGACAAGAGCAACACAGGAGTGGCTGGCCAGAAGACAGAGAAGGGAGATAGATTGGATACAGTTCGTGGTACGACAAACAACCAGAGTAAAGAGGGAATGAACAGTGTAAGCCGCAAACCGTGTTACATTAACTGAAGACAGAGGCCACGCGCACAGCATAAGCAGAATCGATTTTCACAAGCCTGACCATGGCTGTAGTCCGTCCGCTCTTCTGGGGTACGAGCTGGGGGCTAGAGTCAGCAAGCATTTGGGGCAGAAGAGGGAAGGGGAGGGAGGGGGCGTGATTTTCTATTTTTTTTACACAAAGGAATCTAACGCCATCAACAGACGCGATGCAATGCGGGAAAGTGAGTTTCTTTCAACACCGCATACATGTGTATTTGAGGTTGTGAAGGCACCTTCGACGAAGAATAAAAAAGCCTGGGCAGTAGACCAGTTACGAGAATTTGCACTGGGGTGTTTGTTTACATGGCTTGCGAGGACCTGCACATGCATCAAATATACCTTTCATCAAGATAACCACGGCCTTGTCCATGGACCTGGCTAGATTAATGAAATGTGTGCGGGGAACATGTTAAATCAGTACCGCCATTTGCCGTTTTCACAAACAGTCCTCCTTCCCAGCATTGTAAATTATTTCATTTCCTGTTAATGTTGGGTGGGCAATGATGTTTATATCGAGAATAATCTATAGCCATGGGGAGTGTAGTCGTAGAAAGAATGAGCGGCCCTGGCTAACGGGCAGGACCCAGGTCTCTTTTTCATCAGTGTTATGCATCTACCGACGCGGTGCGGTGAGAGGTCCAGATATCAGCTATGATGGACGAGCCAGCGGGTATGTAGAAATGTACTACGATGTGTGCACTGTATTTTTGATAATCTTTTTATCTCGTCTTTGCATTTTAATAGAGGCGGTGCCCCCGATAGAAACATCGTCATGCCAAGAGTGGTCCGAGGGTCCATTACCACTGACCATCATGAGGGCCGCGCCACATTAAAGTATATTGAGCCAGACAAGAAATCCCACGCATGAAGGTAGGACAAAGGCCCGGGCCCATTCAACAGCAGCTCCACTCGCTTGTCTTTCCGATGCTACACCTTAAAAGTGAACTCTAGTGATGGGGACCAACAGGGTCGGCACCGGAATGCATGGGGCTCCATCCATCGTGACAGACTTCTGCGATGTGAGCAATGCCAGTGCGTACCACTATGCAAAGATAAACAAAAAGTGTTCTCCTCGGAGTACAGCACATCTTGTGCGTGAGAATGCGGCTGAAGCGAGTACGGTTCTTTACGCCTTACTCTGTGTTTGCAAGATAAGCATTGGCAAGCACAGGAGTTCCATTTTTAGTCTATTTATTTTGTCGTTAAGCTAATTCGAACTCGGTGATATCGACCTTGACTTTGACCTCGACCTTGCCCTTGAACTCGACCTTGACCTTGATTTTGACCTTGATCTGAGCCGTGGCCTTAATACGTTATTCACATTGCCCTCCTGCCCAGGGTTAGCCTCTGTCAAATTGGTCCCGCTCGAGTGTTCAACTGAGACCTTCTTGTGCTTCCTCTGGAGCAATTCTTTCACTCGTTGTAGTCGATCCAGCCTTCGCATCTCCACCGCTCTGGCCTCCCTCGACTGCAGATTAGATGGCAAACTTGCAGTCGGAAAAGATTTCTGTTCATCACTCTCTTGACAAATACTCGCTTTTGATGGCAGCTGGTCCTCCATTTCCAGATGCGTCAAAAACAGCGCCGTGGGATTGGTCTCGGCTCTGTCTCCGTCGCGCGTGTGTTGCTCTTCCTCTGCCTCACGTCTCTTCTGGTTAAAATACTCATGCCATGCATGACTGGATTTCAAAAATGCGAACCTCGAATCATCAAGCAATTGGAGTTTCTCCTCAAAGGCAGTGTGAGGGTTTGTGTTCAGAAATTCGATTGTCCTTTCAATCACCTTTTCGATATCAAAGTGAAGAGCACTGAGCATGAGAATAACAAATAGAGCAAGGGCCTGTGAATATGGTGAACATCTTATCTTGAAACAGCAAAGTTAAAAAAAAAACAGATTAATAACTTACGCTTGTTGGGCTTTCGCTGTTTCAACGGCTCGACGTGCCTCTTCCTCTTCCTCAGCCTTTGCTTCCTCAGCCTCTCTCTGCCTGACATCCTCGGCGGATTCATAAAGCCCAGTCTGCATCAGCCATCGTACATGCTTGTAGAACTGGAATAGATGATGTCTACGACTCATAAAGGCAAAATTTGGATTGGTTGCCTGTTTTGCTTGAAGAATGATCTCCATCGTAGGCTCCGAGCTGTTGTTGACAAATTTGGCCGTTCTTTCGATTAGAGCGAGGGTTTTTTCGCTGTCGGGCTATAATGTAAAGATAAAGACAAAAAAAGCGCTGGCGCTGTTAATATTTCCGTGCAAAGTTAATTGGCGAATATTGAATTGTGGAAGTTATAATACAAATCTTACCACCGCCATCCCTTCAGGCACTTCAAAGTGCAGTTGGAAACTTGACTCTTGAATGTGATCTGCTTTATCCTTTTCGTATTCATACTGGACTCCTTTGTAATCCGAAGCCTCGTTCTCCTCGCGTTTGCGCGCTAATAAAATCGACCAAAACAAACCGCTTTTCCATCAGTTCACTGTACGCGACATTACATGTAAGGAATAAAGCACGTAACATCGATTGGTTACCCAAGTGCTCTTCGCGCTCGTCCTCATCCATATCGAACAGCAATTCCTCATCCGAGTCCAAATCCTCGAACCGGTCTTCATCCAGATCAGATGATTCCTGTAGAAAATTATCGTCGTGAATTTGCCGTGGACCAGAGAAGAATCGCTCTTCATCCAGCAAGTTTCTGACATCATATCTATTTCAGTCGCAAGCCGAAAAGAGGCAAAATAACTCATCGCGAGAATTAATGACAACGCGAACTTGGAGCAGCAACATAGCATTCGACGCTGAACACTGTTTTTGTCAAACTTGTTTAGTCCTCCTATGTAGACTACGAATGTGATTCTGTCTGTTCCGCTGATTGGATCTAGGTAATACCTCAGTCTTTGAAATCAAGGCAACGTACGCATGGCTACGGTCGGTGCGCCTCCCAGTAGCTGAGTAATAGTTTCCGCATATCACTTTGCGGATCAAGGTCGGCGACTACACAGTCAACTTCGATTGTTTCAATTGTAATAGCGGGGATTTCACATCGGGGCCTCTTCGTGTGCTGCCTCTCCTTGCCAAATCTCCCACAGGGATACAGGGCTTATTATCGTCGCATTGATTACCTGTCAAGCCAGAGCGCGTTTTCGTCCTGAGGATCCTGGCCCTGCCAAGTGATCAGCAGGTGTCCTTGTTCTATCGCCTCTGAGACGCCATCATTGTGAAAGAGGAAGGACTCGTAGCCAAAGGCCGTCAGCTCCTCCACCTTTTTGTCTCGGTTTCTTTTGTCCCGTGGGTCTGAACGTGATGGGGTGGGCTGACCCCAGTGTGCATCGAGGTTGGGATCATTCCACATTGCTTGACCTTGGTGTGCGAGGCGAGAGTGATCTCAAGGCGATGGACCTGGTGATGTGTATTGGAGAAAGGAAAAATAACGTGACTTGCGACTGAACCAGTGCGCCGTCGAAAAAGGCCGTGCAGTAACAAGAAATATGCTATTCGGATGGAAACCAAGGTGCACAGCAACGGTGGCATGGGAACAATCCAACAGGGTCACGGAAAAGAAGAAGCGAAACCGACCAGAGGGCCAGCAAGCGCGACCGTGGGTGCAGATATACGGCCAAAGCCCCTCGAGCGAATGAGTGTTCATGCGGCAAGTCTCTGACGGAGCACGAGAATGGACAGTGCCCTGGCGAGCAACCAGACCCCCGAGTTGCTGATCGGGCTGTGCTAGCGAGCCTCAAGGGTTTGCAGTACCTGAGAGTGATGGAGAGGAGAGGAGAAATGACAATCGAGTTGCTCCAGGAAGACTAGACTTCCTTGAGCTCGCCCCCACGAAGGGCAGCAAGGGTCATCCGGGGT
>MU616627.1:59378-70336 GCA_025201705.1 Dissophora ornata
TTCGTACGAGCTACACTTAGACTTCCAAAAAACGGATTAAACTTGAAAAAAGAACCACTGCCATGTGTTTTGGCGTTGGAACGCGCTCCGCCGATCACAGTCACAAAAAAGGCGGAGTAGTGTGGGCATTGACTATCAGATCCTGTGGCTCCGTAGGTGTGTGTCTTTCTGGCTGCTGTAAAACGTGTGTACTGGATGTTCGGCACTGTCATAGTCGGGCACGCTCTTCTTGGTACGTTTATGTGCTCTCTGTCTCTGGTGCCATCGTCCGGTGGTCTGCATCTTGTGGACGTGCGGTGTATCACACTCGAGTGTCTCGCCCGCCATCTCCACACTATACTGAAAGCCCGACTGCGCTGATGGGTCCACTTGCCATGGTGAGTCTCCTGCCTGATGCGCTTCCTTAGCTGCGAAGTGTGCCTTCTCGTTCCACTCATGGCCGTTGTGTCCTCGACGTTGACTTTCCCCGCCCTTTCCTTACAGATCCGTGCCAAAACCGCCTATGTCATATAGTTGTTGCACCGCATCTTGCCCCTAACCGATGCTTGTCCTCGACGAAGGATGGTCTTGTCGAATTTAGTCACGGTCGTGTTGTTATCCAATTTGATATTGACGTCTTGAATGGTTGGAACTCCCTGTCTTGCTACGCCGAAAGCCATGCTATAGTCCTTTGTACCAGCGTGGACTAGTGAGCCGTCCGAATATAGGTCTTGTGTTCCTGTTGGCGTGGATAGTCTGGCCTGCTCTAGTGCTTGCTGGTGTTCTTGGGGCATCCGAAAATGCAGGAATGGCTTGGCTGACAGGCATCTCTGCTGGTGTTCCTTGATGGACTCGGCGATTGAAGCTAGTATTAGATAATGTTGCTCAGATGGTTGTTCCTCCTCATGTCTCCGCCTCAGATACCGCTCCGCTAACCGATCTTGTCTTATTGCTTCCTCCGGCGCCTTCTCTGCTTGGCGTTGAGCCTTTGCCGTTGCCTCATTTCGTAATCGCCAGTCCCTGAGTTTGTCTGCGCCATCGCGGCACTGATGTTGTAGGCTCGCAGTTGTTCTTTGGTCAATGCTTGTTACTCTAACGTGGTTGCACCGAGAGGGATCTTTATTACCAGGAGCATGATAACCTTGTGTAGGTTATCATGTTCACTCACATGACAGGTATATCTGCCAATGTGCATGCTACATATGTTAATATAGCGCACATGGTACCATGTGCTGGAGACAATGGGCGGAATAATAATAATTTAACCTTCAGACCTTAACAGATCTATTCTGTCAGGATGCAGCTCCTGCGCGTGCGATTGCGCCGACACGCGGAACAGTGGGGTGCATGTGGCAGCCCTTCCACGTCCCACCTTGTTGGGTTGCCTGTATTCGTTCCGTCATGACACTCGCCTCTGTGCCTCTGCGCGCTGTGTCCTCCTTCGCAGGGACATGCCTCGAGCACGCGTATTCTGTTTCCTCTCTCCCTGACTTTTCCCTGCCTTGCATGCTGTTTATCTTTAATCTATCAATCACACATGTCCATACGTGTCGCTCTGCCCGTGGCAATAAACGCCTCAATCCACTGACCTTGTCCTCCTTCATAACCTTCATAACCTTCATAACGTCGTTGTTTCCCATCTTCTGTTTCTCTCTATTTCTGTAGTCCAGTCTGCATCACTCCATCACACATCTCCATTCATAATGACTACCCACCACAGCTCGTCTGAATCCGACAACTTCGAGGTCGAGGCTCGCGACCATTCTCTCTCCTCCACCTCCTCTATCGAGGAGGAAATCACGACGACCACCCTCACTCCCAACCCAGAAAGCGCTGACAAGGAGGAGGTCGCTTCTGCCGGTTTCATCGCTCGTGTCAGCTCCCTTCCATTAATCCACGACAGCGTCTCAACCCTCCACTCGATCGCGAATGACAACAAGTACAGCCGCTACGCTCTTGACACTGCCGGTTCTGCTGTTGAGACAGTCAACAAGTACACTGAGCCTTACCAGACTCGCCTGCAGCCTCACATCTCCAAGGTCGACCAGATTGCCTCCAAGTCTCTTGATCTTTTGGAGAACACCTTCCCTATTGTCACCAAGCCCACCTCCGAGATTGTGACGCAGGTCAAAAAGCCCATCGTCTATGTCGAGGAATCGTCCAAGAACGCCTATACCCAAATCCAGTCAACCATTGATACCCATGTCACTGTGCCTGTCAAGACCGTCACCTCTAACATTGCTTCGACTGCCGCCACGACCCGCGACCAGATCACCACTGCTGCCGCGACGACTGCCACCAACATTGCTGCCACCGTCAACACTCATGCCACTCCTCTTGTCGACGGTCTCGAGACCATCGTCAACCGTTACTTGCCTGCCGATGCCGAAATCGAGGAGAGCACTGCCGGCCAGAGCAACCAGGCTAGCCGCGTTGTTGACCTCACCCGCAACGTCTCGCTCCGCGTCTCCCGTCGCGTGAGCACCAGCGTTGCTCCCATCACCGAGTCTGCTCGCAAGGCTGCCGAGGGCAACGTCGCCTTGGTCAAGTCCAAGGAGTCGATCCAGGTCTTGAACTTCCGCCTCATTGCTTTGGTCGACGCTCTCCGTCTCCATGCCAAAGAACTCCAGGAGAACGTCCAGAAGGTCCCCGGCGAGGCCACCCAGCGTGTCCAGTCTCTGAGCGGCAGCCTCTTGACTGAGATTGATTCACTCTCTGTCTACTTGAAGGAGAACGGCCCCAAACTGCCCGAGTTCGTCCAACTTCGCTTGGAGCCCCTTGTCAGCTTTGTCAATGACCGTTATGAGACCGTTAAGGGAGAGGTTGCCAAGCCTGATGTGTCTGCCATGCAGAAGGCCCGCAACATCTTGCACCTCACCACGGAAGAGACCCTCCCCATCCTTCAGAACGCTGTCCAGGATGTCAAAGAGTCGCTCTTGCAGTACCAGATCGCCACCCAGGAGAACGTCCAGCGTGGCTTGTCCAAGGTCCAAGAGGTCAACACCTCCATGAGCGATGCCGCGGCGCGCACTCTCCAGTCTGCGCGCGTCACCCTTGTCGGTGGCAAGTAAAAAACCAAAAAGAGTCCTCGCCGTGCGAGTGTCCCTTTGTATTAATGAAACCTTAGTTTACGAAACCCAATAAATCATGCATGTGCTGTAGTACAAGTTTGTCATGTCAATTGTGAGGCCTAAAATTATAGAACGCGTCTTTATTCTATAAGGTTGCCATGAGCTCACAAGCGCATGATTCTGGTGATAGCCTATTACGGGCTCCAACATCTCTAGTTAAATGATCGGAGAAAGATTCCTCGATCGGGTTTTCTATGATGCGAGTCCTGCTCAGTGATTGTCAGGGGCCACCTATGGTATTGCCTGCAGCAGCGATGCCATGGAGCTTCGTGGACGGACTGCGCTTTATATCGATTTGAATGTTGAAAGGTCTCGATACTGTGCAGCTGCAGGATGCGCCACTGATTGAGGAGAGGAATGCGTTTTCAGGCCGTACACCTTCTCGCCCTCCTTCTCTATCATTTGACTGCTCCGTTGCAACTATGCAATATCACTCAGGGCGAGTGCGAATAATCTTTTTCGCCGGCTTTGATAGCTCCATCAGATCCGTTCATGTTTTTGCCGACTTGGAAGTGGCTGCAACAACGGTAATTTTCAAAAATGTTCTTCGTTGTGTATGTCGCGTTCTGTTTGATATTTATGCGACCTGTGATAGTTTTTTTGACAGAGAGATATTTTATTTATGCCAAGATATTCGCTTGGTGCCAGCATGCGATGAGTCTGGCAATGGGACAGCTTCCTTTCGAACGTTCCATGGTTGCAGATGTGTTTGAGTTGCGCAGAGAAAAAAGACAAGAAAATAATAATAGCATCCTAAAGCCATGCGTGTATAGAGCTCTTCCAGAATTCAATGTGCCAAACATGAGTTTGATTTTATCCATTGATACTTGCTAGGAGGAAACTGTAACATATGTTTTTAATACGTGATGATGGCGTTGAGAAATATGGCCAGCGCTCGGTGTATTAAATAGTGATGTGTACTGAGCGAGCGCTCGCTCGCTCGCTCAAATCACGTGCCATAGCCATTGAGGAGGAAGGTTGGACTGAAAGGTATTTTACAGCAGCATAACCAAAAT
The DNA here is from genome assembly GCA_025201705.1 of Dissophora ornata. NCBI lineage: Eukaryota > Fungi > Mortierellomycota > Mortierellomycetes > Mortierellales > Mortierellaceae > Dissophora > Dissophora ornata. The sequence continues at coordinate 63,505 of MU616627.1, forward strand.
ATCGATAACTGTTGTGCTTTCTCCACCATGCCAATGCATCCTTGGGACATTTCTTGGGTCGATCAACACTGTTTATTGAGTAGGAAAGGTGTTGGTTGAGTTCCTTGGCGACATTGACCTTTAATCTTGCTCACTGACTGCCAACCTACACGTCGCCTGCCTCATCATCAGAGAAATCTTTATCGTCAAGGCTAGTTGCTAACGCCGAGTTGAAAACTAGCCATGTCCTTAAACTCTTTAGATTCAACAATCGACATCGGGGGAAACTTAGGAGTGACCAGCTTGATAATGTGCATCCGAAAAGCCATCTGGCTACTCTCAGAGGGTGGATTAGAAACTACCAATCGGCATGCTTCCTTCCTGGATGACTGGTGATACTTGGCAGACCTTTAGCTGTCCTGGCGATCGCGAGACTGTGACAGTGCATCGTAGATGGGCTTGTGCTTAGACATGATGTACTGCAACATCACACTAGAGCTGGTCTTCAAACAGTGTTTCTTGAGACATTCTTAGCCATTGGGCAAAACGGCCCAACAGAAAACCGTTCCAGGCTCATTGCAGTTGGATTCCGAGAAGAAGTGCTTATACATCGCAGTACCCTCAGGTATTTCTCTCAACGGGGCTTCTGCAAGAAATCGCATTGAATCGTGGGCTTCCTTGCGTGCCTGGATTGACGGAAGTTGTCCTTTTCTTAACTGGTAAAATCAGCTCCAGTCCCGTGAATCTAACTCTTCAGATTCGCTAACACAAGTTTCATGGTTGGCCGTCTGTATGTGTTGAGTTGATCTCAAGTCCTCCTCTATGAGCCGTCGTCACCTGTTGATAGTGTGTATTTTTCTCCTTCCAGGCGAATGGTAAAGTCATGTGATTGGCTCCTGGTAGGTTAAGATGTGAGCGAGCGAGCGAGACTCGCTCGTCGCTCCTTTCCATGAAGCTGAAATGATGGTGTTCCATTGGGGGACGGGGATCTATCGAGGATGACCATTCCTTCGCCTTTGAAAACTTGAGTTTCCTTGTCCAAGTAGATTCCCATCACTTGTTTGTCGCCATATGCTCCAGTGCCCTCGTCAGTCCGTCTTTGATGTTGCCTCGGTCGACGAAGATTGACTTTGATGAGTGTTGAGATGTTGCTGGATGTGGCTATGCCCTGGACTGTAGTGGTGCTGTTTCCGTGTCTGATTTGGATGGGCTCTTGCCAAGGCGGCATCTCGTTCTTCAGTGATACGCGTTGCTGGTGGTTGTTGTGTCTCAGAGCATCTGCATAGCGTCCATGGGTCGCTTCGGTGCTGGCTCCTTCTGGGGTTCGGGTAGGGCGGGGGGTTGGGAAGGGGGGAGGAGGGACAGGGGGCGAGCCGTCTTCAGGAGGTGGGTCTGAGGCATTGGCCGTGGTTCAGTTTTTTTCGATTCAAAAAGAGCCCACAAGAAGGACGACAAGATGGACACAAGAAGGAAATGTCTCTTTTGTTTCTCTGTCCCACTTTTCCGCTTCCCTGCTACTCCCAGCACACAATCCCCTGAGATCTGCCGTCCATCCTTCTCGAATATCTTTATTTCTGATTAAGTACAGTGCAGCGGCGTTCATAGGTAATCCGTAATAGTATGTTCCGTCCGTTCCTGGATAGGCTACTCGAACCGGTGATGATGTTGGAATGGCTGCGGTCAGAGCGCATGTGGTTCAAGAGAATGTGTAAACGTGTGCGGTGGATAATGACCCTTTACCTTTGACAACAGCCATCTCTGCTAGAGGAAAAGAACATCACTCTGCTCACCACCTTGGTACGTTGGTCCTGTGCCGACGGTCTCGAACAACAGAAGCGCAAATTTGTATTCGAGGTGAGCTACTGCTTCGTGGTCCTTGAGAGGCGCTACACAGGCATCTGTAAAATGACGATCAAACCCTCTTGTTCAATGACTCGATGACGGGTACATGTTCATTAACCACCGTCGTGCTCTTAAAGATCACCTCGAGCATTCTGCCACGACTGCAACCTCAGTGTCACAGCGCATCCTATATTACATACAAATCCACTATATCCCAGTCGTATTCATGAAGTGTTTAGTGCGCTCTCTGGTTACTCGGTCCTTCCAGTGCTTGACATCAGAGTCACTAACACTGCCATCAAATCTATTCTCGGATAGTTAGGAACAAGGACAAAAAAAAAGAATTGAATAATAACAAGCAAGTGGACGATCAGAAATCGATATGCTCAGTAGTCCGTTTTCACCGTGGAGAAGCGTTCTAACGCCACAAAATGCGTTGGATCTTGCAAATGCTCATTTGGAGAACGCACGCAAAGCAAAGAGTTCTGAATTGACACTGTCATTTTGCAGCGATGCAGAAGCAGCCCTAGCCCGCATAAGAACATCCGTGAGAAAGACCTGTGTTTCGTCCTCACTCGCTGGGGATCGAGCCCTGTGCAATGAGGTTGCGACCACGTATTTTGAGCTCGGCAAGCTATTTGACAGCTTGGGGCGTCGCACCAAAGCGCAGGACTGTTACAAGAATGAAGAAAAATGGGGGTAAGTAAGCTTCAATGGTTTTCTTGTTGGACGTTCCATGCTCGTATATCTAACTGTTCTACGATGCTGCTAAATCAATATGCTACAGAGGACGAGTTCAGTTGCCAGACCAATCGCCCTCCCGCTCCGACAACGTCACATCACCTCCCACTGCATATCCCACTGCAGATCCTGCCGCGAACTCGCCCATCGTTCACTTAGTGCCCCCTCCCCTCCTCCCTTCTCCTCCTTCTCTTCCTCGTTCTTTGATTCAGGATAGCTCAAGCCGCGACATTGCAACAATTCCTCCGCATATTTTTGCAAAGGACATGGATCAGCCTCCTGATATAAACAGATTGCCAAAAATCGACGGGCGTCTCGAGAACATATCCCAGCTCGTTCACTGCCTCACCCTTATACAACCTAAAAAGTTCAACAACGACGCACTCGATCAGTTCGAGTGCGACTGGCTAAAGGCCATTAAACACGATACAGATGAACATGAAAGATTGAAGATGCTGGCGGTCAACATGCTCAAGGAATTCACACACGATGAACTCAAGGATGCGAATATTGTCGCAGAAGTCGTGTGCCTAGTCCCGGTTCTCGAGAAACACGAGTTTCAAAAATTACTCCAGCAGTTGTTCCATGGCATCGAACAATCAGAGTTACTGGATTTCGATCTACTCGAAGGATTGGCACAACTCGTCCAACGCGCTCATCCCGGCCACCTCAACGCCGACAATCTGGTCAAGATACTAGATTTCATCAGCAGGCGCTTAAGAGATACTCACGAGCAGTCGCCAGATTACATCAACCAATTGACATTGACGGTATCGCGGGTCTTGGATGCCATGGCCGACACCAAGATCAAGGGTCTAGACCGCGAAAAGCTCCACGCACCTCTCGCTGCCTATTTGCATATGTTGCAAGGAGACACTGATCCGCACCTAGTCTACCAAGCTGCCTATGCCTCTCAAGCATTACTATATGTCCCAGATGATGAGACTCTCTGGCAAGCTACACAACGGCGTACAGGAAAGGTGGCCAAGGGAGTTGCGGGGTTGGTGAGCGCAGTTAAAGGCTTGGATCTCAACCATTTTATGGAGGGCTTGGGCCATATTCAAGAAGGTCTTGCCGGAGCAGCGGAGGTCTTTGCAATAGCCAAAAACGCATATGAAGACGTTAGTGCTCTGGCCGAGAGCGGACAACAATTTCTAGAGTGTCTCAACGAAGGGTTGAGCTTCAGTCGTAAACGTGCTTGGTATCCGGCATTACGTGGTGTAGATGTCTTGCTTCGAAATGGCCAGCTCACCGAGTTCAAGAGACTGGTATGCGAAGCGCCTTGTCGGCTTGATCCAGTATTTCAATGGGGACTATGTCGACATCTCGGGGAGCTTACAGTCAATGAGCAATGCGATGACGACTCTCGAACAAGTGCTATTGCATTTCTAGGGGAGATGTACCAAAATGACAAGGTCTGGGGCCATCATACCAACATCAAGCAATTGATCCTCGATATTCTCATGCAACTGTCAGCTTCAAACGGAAGAGAAACGCAAGGTATGGAGGAGGGAGTGAAAATGATTGTTGACATTGCTACAATACTTACCAACATGTAATCAAACACTAACATATCGGCTCATTGAAATGCTGCAGCGGCCAAAGCCTTGCTCCAGGAGTTGGAAACGAACGGGGATGACAAGAAGCAGGCACTCTACCGAGTATGTCTAGAGGATGGTCCAGGTGCACATCCATTGAAAATCGCCTTGCCGTCACTGTTGTCGATGTCGCTGCTAGATCGTGTTCAAAACAATCCAGACACCGAAACACGTTTGCGCCAACTTAAATTTCGGCGATTGGAAGAAAGAGGCAAATCCGTGTATATCTCTCCACAAGCCAAGGCCAGCTTAAAAGCCAGCGATGACGCGCTTTTCCCTTTGATGGATAAGGTCAAGGAATTCCTTGGGAGCGAGAGAAGAGTTTTTTTGTTGCTTGGCGATTCTGGAGCGGGTAAATCTACATTTAACCAGGAACTCGAATGCGACCTATGGAACAAGTACAAGAAAAATGTCGGCCGGATTCCACTCTTTATCACGTTGGCAGCAATCCAAAATCCCGAGCATAACATGGTCGCCAAACAACTACAGGATGAAGGGTTCACTGAGCGCCAAATACAAGAGTTGAAGGACCGCCGCCAGTTTATACTGATTTGCGATGGGTATGAGGAGAGTCGGCAGACACACAACTTGTACAACAGCAACCGACTAAATATACAAGGAGGATGGCGCGCTCAAATGGTGATAAGTTGCCGTAGCGAGTACCTTGGATCCGACTATCGGGGTCGCTTTCAGCCAGGAGATCGTAACCGTCTAGAAAATTCGCCTTCAATTCAAGAGGCAGTTATTGCACCGTTTACCAAGGATCAGATTCAAGATTACGTCGATCAATTTGTGTCAGCAAACGGTCCTCAGTGGAAGACCAATGATTATTTGCAAGCACTTGATCGGATTCCAGGATTGAAAGACCTGGTAACAAACCCATTCTTGCTAATGCTGTCGTTGCAGGTGTTGCCAGGCATGGTAGGTCCAGGACAAGATCTCTCGGCGGCTCGTATCACTAGAGTCTCATTGTATGACGAGTTTGTGGAGCAATGGCTGAATCGCGGCAATATACGACTAATCGAGACGGTGAGCGACCAAGAGAGGAAAGCATTTGAGACGTTGTCGGATGAAGGGTTCATGCAACAAGGCATTTTGTATTTGAAAGGCCTGGCAACAGCGATCTTTCAGAATCAATCGGGTAGCTCTGTGGTTGAGTATCAATCATTCCAGGATAAAGGAACATGGAAAGAAGTGTTTTTTGGACAGCAGGAAGAGACGAAGCTTTTGCGTGAGGCCTGTCCCCTGAAGCGCAGCGGCAACCAATACCGCTTTTTCCATCGATCACTTTTGGAATATAGTTTGGCCCGGGCGGTATTTGAACCTCAGAAGAGAGAAATAGAAGAACCAACGGTGGTGGAGCCAACAGCAACGGCGTCACGTGGAATGAACATCAATTCTGATTACAGACATGAGAACCATGGTGATATTGAGGAGGCGGTCGGTGCCATTGAATTGTCGGTGCTCGAATCGCCCTTAGGACGCAGGAACTTTGTGGGCGAGCCGTCGATCCTGAGATTCTTGGCTGAGCGTGTTCAACAGGAGCCTCTCTTCAAGAGACAGCTACTGGCGGTAATTGAGCGATCGAAATCAGAAACGTCAGAGCTCGAAACGGTCAGCAGAGCAGCGGCCAATGCGATCTCAATATTGGTTAGATCAGGGAAGCAGTTTAATGGAGCGGATTTACAAGGGATACGGATTCCCGGGGCGGATCTGAGTCATGGCGCATTTGAATACGCTCAGTTACAAGGAGCCGAGATGAGAGATGTGATTCTTCGCAGTGCATCACTTCGTGAAGCTAATTTAAGCGGGGCACAGATGGCAGGCGTGCAGTTCGGCGAGCTGCCATTTCTCGAGGAAAAGTATGGGGTGGAGTGCTGCATATATTCCTCAGATGGCAAAACATTCGCTGTTGGTCTTGAACGTCGCAGCGTCAGCATTTACACAACATCGGACTGGGAGAAAACGATGACCTTGAGTGGCCATTTCGGTGAGGTGAGGAGCGTCGTGTATTCGCCAAACTGTGATCAGATTGCAAGTGGTAGTGAGGACAAGACAGTGCGGGTGTGGGATGTTGAAACAGGAGAGTGCCGCCACACCTTGAGCCGCCATACCGGCAGTGTCAACAGTGTCGTGTATTCACCAAAAGGAGATCAGATTGCATCTGGCAGTAAGGACAAGACAGTGCAGCTGTGGGATGTTGTAACCGGAGATTGCCGCCACACCTTTTGCGGCCACACTAGCAGTGTTTCGAGTGTCGTGTTTTCGCCAAACGGGGGTCGGATTGCATCTGGTAGTTGGGACAAGACAGTGCGACTGTGGGATGTCGAAACAGGAGAGTGCCGCCACACCTTGAGCGGCCATAGCTGGAGTGTGACGAGCGTCGTGTATTCACCAAAAGGAGATCAGATTGCGTCTGGCAGTCAGGACAAGACTGTTAGGATGTGGGATGCTGAAACTGGAGATTGTCGCTGCACCTTGAGAGGCCATACTAGCAGTGTCAACAGCATTGTATATTCGCCAAATGGAGATCAGATTGCGTCTGGTAGTTCGGACAAAACAGTGCGGCTGTGGGATGTTGAAACTGGAGATCACCACTACAGCATAAGCGGTCATGCCAGCAGTGTCAACAGCGTCGTGTATTCGCCAAAAGGAGATCAGATTGCGTCTGG